>CAOLHI010006091.1:0-55530 GCA_948474755.1 Ctenosaura bakeri | reverse complement strand
TCTGTGCATAAAATGCAAGCCAAGAAAACATCCACAAACAAGGAGAGGGAAAAAAAAGTGAACAATTAGAGGTCAGAGAGAAAAGGAGTATAGTCAGGAAACTGGGTATGTGGTATCCCCTGGTACCCACACAGTATACAATGGCTATCATATCCCAGAACCATCAGATTTAAAACCAGACGTGATATTTGGAGTCTTTCCATTACATATGTCTATTGTCATGAAATCTACCATCTCCTTCTGTTAACATCCCACCTTATCCTCTCTTCCCATTTTTCTAACCCATCCTAGAAAGTCCATCTTTCATTCTGTAGTTTTTGGTAGTTGGGAGACAGTCTGAACTAACAGATAACATTCATATACAAGTGCATAATCACCACCTTCTCTGTAGAAGGGTTATTTGTTGATATGCACTCTTCTGTTCTTTTCCCTTCACACATTACAGTTGCTTCAGAGAATACTAATGTCACAATATTCCTCACCGATACATTCAAACAACTCCAGCATTTTGCTGGTGGAACATTTTCCCCCTCTCCCCGAAGCCCTCTGTAACACCTATCTATAAAGTACAGAGGCTTTCTTCTGAAATTCTTTGATACACCACATTAACCAACATACGTTTGCAATATGATCCCCAGTGTCCATTCCCTTCCTGAATGTGGCTTGTACATCTGACATTTCTCACTCCATCTAAGGTAAATTCTTGTAGAATTCAGAATCCTTCTAGATTCTTTAGAATTTTGAGCATCACTTTGCTTGCAGGGGAAATTAATGCAATTGTCCTGTAGTTACTTGCAATCCCTGGAGTCCCCTTTTTGGGGGGATCAGAATGTATATTATTTCCAATCTGTGGGCCATGCTTTTGTTTTCTATATTCTATATATCTAGTTAGTAGATTCTCCCCTATAGCTTGAACCAACTCTATTGTTATGCTCTCTGTTTCTGATGATTTATTTATCCCAAGTGCTCTAAGTGCAGCTTCCACTTCACTTTCTAAAATTGTAGATTCAATTTCATATGGTTCTTCCTTGAATGAATCTGTCACCCTTTAATCTCTTTTATATATAGTTCTTCAGTATATTGTTACCATCATCTTTTTATTTCAACTGGATCATGTAATGTGTTCTGCTCAGAGCATTCCCACTCTTGGTTTAAATTCCCCTTTGATTTCCTTGATCTTGTAGAAGAGGTTACTTGTTCTTTTTTTGTTGTTGCCATCTTCTGTTTCTCTGTATTATTATAGTAGTTCGAATTCACTTATATACTCATCCTCATTCCTCACTGTTCGTATAACTGGAAGATATGTGTCAGCTGCTACTAAAAATGTATGCTTTGATCACACAAATTGCATTTTTTCCATAAGATGCCCACATAATGTTTCAATACCTCTCATTTATTCTTAGTACCCCTCATTTATTCTCCTTCTATTACAGATCTCTTCAGTAAAGCTGTATTCTAAACATAGGTTTAGAATTAGATTATTTTAATATAGTTTTAAAAACTATAGTATGTACCAGCTTGTTTAGAAACTGAATGCATGGTTCCTAATTGTTCCTAATATATTCCTAACTGTACAATGCACTTCTTGCAGATTTGTGAAGAGTTCCCACACTCTCCATTTAAGAAATGTGTGGAGACATAGTTCTTCATAACGGCTTTAAAAGTGCTTCGATGTTTCTTGATTACTGTGATGGCTTTAATGGTTTTAATTACTGTTATGGTTTTATTGTTTAGTTAATTTTTTTAAATTGATTTTAATGATTTAATGTTACCTGGAACATTGTATTTTCGGAACATATGCAGAATGCAAATATAATAATAAAAACATAAGGCAAGTATCAACTCTCTCTTTCAGACGTTTTACTATCAAAATGGAAAGTTCTTGAACCCAAACCTCTGTAATACATTCGCACAAAAAGGGTATAATAGTTTACCAAGATGTTAAAGCATATTGCTTGACATAATGCATGTTCATCTCTGCTTAATCATGTTTTAATCTAGATTGTTCTTAGAAGAAGAAACATTTCTTTCTCTCTCTGCAACCTAATTTTTGGTCCTGTTCCATGACAGTCACTGCTGATTTTGTTCACTTAATAATATTATCACCCCACTTCACTCAGATTATGCAGTACAGGCCTGTTATAATATTGTCTGAAATATTAAATCAAATAAGGAGTCTCAGGATGGACTGCAGCTGACTGAACAAAAACAAAGAGTGAAGAGAAACAAACAGTGAAGAGTTTGAAACAGAATAAAGAATAAGAACAGAGTATCAAGTATCAGTGTAGTATTCTATTTGAAATCCAAAAAATAAAGAGCCAAATTCAATACTGGAAATATTAAAGCAGTCCAGGATCCAAAGAAAAGCATGCTTCACCTCCCCACCAATATCATAATTTATGTCTCTTTTGAAAGTGAGAGCACTGACAAAAGCAGCTTCTCAAAAGTCATTGAAGATCGCTATTTTGGGGGTGAAGAAAGTTCTCCAATATTCATCTGAAGTAGTTCTCTGCTTTGAAAAATAAAATAAAATAAAAGAATCAACATAAGGCTAAGACCCCAATAATTCCATACAACATTGGACAGATGTCAGTGATGAACAATTTCTTTAATACTATTGAGAATGCCTTGAAAGAACTGTACCTCTGCATTATAAACAAACACAAAGCAAAATATTTCACAATATAAGAGAGGGCCTCCTTGGTGATTCCTCTTAGGTTGTAGCACTCCCTACCACAGTGTAATAGGGTTATCCTCTCTCCGTTCTCCTGCTGGCAGGCAAAGATCTTTTTAATCAGAAAGGCTTTTGGCCACTGATTACTAAGGAAGGATCTTTTAACGGGGGTTGTACACTCCTCTTTTCATGTTACATTTTAAATAGTGTTAAAATTGTTTAATTCAGTCCTTGCTGTATCATGATCATTTATTTATTTTAAATCACTGCTTACTGATTTTTAGCTTTATTTTGTTTTAATTCCCACTGTAAACCACCTGGGATAGAGTACTGTGGGATTAAGTCAGGATAGATACAGATATAAGTACAGATATAGATGTAGACCTATTGAAATGACTAACAAACAGAACTTTAAAAATATATAGCAAGAGCAAAACATTTCAGCTTTTGCCTTCTTCAGTTGTTGAAGACGAAAGTGAACTGCATACAAGGTTCAGAATACTTTGTTTCTAGCAATTTTTTAGTGGATGATGGCATTTTCCTTTACACTAAAGGCAAGTGGGATTAGGGTCTTAAGTGTAGCGCTCCAAAAATGATCTCTTTTGTCCAAGATGTCTGAAGATGGATTCACAAACATAAAGCCCTAACACCATATGGTTACAACTTAGAGGATAATAGCATCATCCACTAAAGAATTTTGGACAAATTTGGGAGATGTGCTATTAGTTTGTTTTTTAATCACTCCCCTTACCCTATATAAATCTGGATTTACTGGGACAGGGGTAGCTTGCAGTAAATTGGCAACCATGCCTTTTTTAACAATACAGTGCGCCCCCTGCTGACATGACCTCCACAGCTGCAAATGTGAGATTGCACAAAGCCTCCTGTCCTATTATTGTCAATGGACACACTGGGTACACACTCACGCCAGCATGGGTCTGTGCATGTTGCATTCACTGACGATAATGGGATGCAGCATTTTTTGTTTTTTATTCTATGTGAGAGTTCATGGAATAGAAACCCCTTCATATACAGAGGGCACACTGTACCAACAATATGAACCTCCTGCTCCCCTACTGAAATGAAGTAAATTTAGTGTAAACTGGTATGAATTGTTATGGGGAGGGACTCTGATCCTGTTTCAGTTATGGTATGGAAAATAAATCTCTAGCATCAGAAGCCTTTAATTCTAAATAAAAAGCTACTATACCAGAATGGATGATTCCACAAAGTTCTGCTTTGATGCTTTATCGCAGCACAGAGATGATCCCAATCTCTTAAAGGCTATGGTAGCAGAACCTGCCAGAAAATATGGTCTATCAAGTCAGTATGGCTTAGAGTAGTGTTTCCCAAGCTGTCTGATGTGAGGAATTAGCAATTATTTTTCACCAATGTGCAAGGGACTGGTATCATATATGTATCACTAACTACAATTGTTTCTTTCTTGGAAACTCATTAGGAACTGGAAGCCAATGGTTCAGAGACCAGTATGACTTTGTGTGGCACTGGCTTGGAGTAAAGCTCTGTTGACACAGTGTCTGCCATCTGAGAACAAATGTAGTTTAGTACAGAGGCATTCATCACCAGGTTTTCCTACAAGGTGATGAAATGGCCACAGCAACTATGAACACAATGATGGCATGGAATAGCTGCAATCTACCCACACACCAACAAAATCATGGATCTTCAAGGTCTACTGCCCTGGACTCTAATTGCTGGCTTTTAGAATTTCAATAAAAAACAACAACAACCGAACATTGCTCCACTACTCCGTGATGTAGCAGAGACAGGCTATTTGTGGCCTCCAGAAAATGTTGGACTGAGACTACAATCAGCCTTCACTAAGACAGCCAATGCTAAGGGAGAATGGAAGTTGCAAATCCAACATCACTATCTCTGCTATACAACATGGCTGTATTTTTAGGGAGCAGGAGTATAGAGAAAAAAGCACATCCTTTTTCTCCAGCTATGCATACGGGAAAGAAGGTCCTCTCATCTCAGGTCATTTACATGGCACAAACTTCTCTGCATTTCACATGAATTATGCAGTGGGCACAACCTGTTGTCTTCAAAAAGGACAAGAACAAGTTTTTCATTTGCTTGTCTGGATAACTAATACTGTATTATAGTGGTAAATAACTCTGTTTTCTTCAATGTTCTTGCCAGTATGTTATCTGGAATGTTTTAAGAACCTCAATCTGGTTGTATTTGAAAGGACATAGAATTATGTGGGTTTTGGGGTCCGTACCCATTAGCTTCTTTTAAGAAGAAAGGGAATATTTTTGCTAGTTTTAGACTGGACTGGGAACTGGACCGTTTTTGTGTAAAAATATTTTATGTTGTTTTGATCCATTTCCAAAGGCCACATTGAGCAGGATTTGTCCAGGAAGACAGCATATACATTCCTTAAATAAAATTTTCTGTCTTAAGGATCTATCAACAGAACAATAACGTAACTGGCCCTTGGCTTTAGGAAAGGGATATTTGCAGCAGGCACAAACAAAGGCCATTTCCGCACTACACTGTTATAGTGCTATTATTCCACTTTCAACACCCTATGGAATCCTGGGGTTTGCAGTTTTGGGAGGGGCATTTAGAATTCTTAGCCAGAGAGCTATTTGACCTCAGTAAACTACAAACCCCAGAATTCCACAGCATGTTGAAAGTGGATTAGTAGCACTATAACAGCGTAGTGCGGAAATGACCAAAGTCTCTTAATTTGAAATTAAAGTGCAATCTCTTGGTTTCATACTTAAAATAACATGGATGGAATTTTAAAGATAAGCATGGGCTGAAATAAAAGGGGTGCACAGGACAGAAAGACCATAATTTTAACTATCTTGAAGCACATTATTGGTACAAAACCAGCTTGTAAACTTTGGAAACGCTCATGCTATGATACAGTTACTGCCCCTTTGGACATGAAGCGCCTTACATGATCTTGAGTCAAGAGAGATTAAAGACTAGCACATTAGAAAGTTTCTTTTCCTTTTTCGTTTTCCATTATGCATGGAGCAGGGACAGTAAACCTGTGTTAATTAGTGCAGAATGGATTCTCCTATCTGTGCTTCTAACCTTTCCACACACACACAAAAAAAGGAGAGAGAATGTGCCTTTTCAAAACTGGGAATGCCCTTAGAGGGGATCTTTTAGAAAAGAAGTAATTCAAACTAACAAGATAACTGAGAGCACAGGAGCGCGCAAGGATGGTAAGGGTGATGGTGTTGTTTACAACGTGGAGGCGCTTGGGGTTGACAGAAATGATTTCTGACAGGAGCGAAAGGGCAGGGCTCGGGGGCAGCTCGGTCGTGCAAGGCGAGCTGGGGCTTGTTGCCACCGAGGGAGGCGCCGGGCCAAGCCCCAGCGGGGAACACGCTCGTCCTCTCCCCGTTGCGGTGACCGGAGGGCGCCCGGGGAGCCCTGAGGCCAAGGGCGGGCGGGCGCGCGTACAAGCTGCGTGTTGTGTTGCGCTGTGCGCCCTGCCCTGCCCTGCCCTGCCCGCGCCATGCCACGCTCCCCTTGCATAATCCTCCACCAAGGAGGGCGGCGGGGAGAGCGGGAGCCACCCAAGGACAAGCCTGCCCGCCTTCCCGCCTTTCCTCCTCCTCGCTCGCTCGCTCGCTCACCAGGCGTCCCGCGTCTCCAGGGGAAACTTCCGCGGAGGCAACACGAGGAGCAGCCGCGCTCGGCGGGCTTCTGGGGAGCCCCCGCCGCTTCCAGGTCGTGCACTTGGTAGTCCAGGCAGGGCTCCTGCGGCTCTCCGCCCACTTCGTCCGGCTCCCGGGCCGCGGCGGGCAGACCCTGCTCCGCCTCCCATCGCTCCTCGCCTCCGGCCGGTTCAGCGGCGGCACCCGCAGCGCCCTCCTCCTCGCTCTGATGCTGCACCATGAAGAAGTCCTCGCGGTTTGCTGGCAACTGCGAGCCGGCTCTCCGTCCGGCGAGGAGCCGGCAACTTCAGTGCGCATGCGGCGCCTCGGCCTTGACACTGCCCTGGCCTGCCTCTGTCTCCTGAGGGCGCCTGTTTCCCCACCTCGGAAAGTGGATTATTATTCCTCTGGGGTGAACCCCAGGAATAAGAATCCCAAAAGGGGGAGTCGCTCCTCTCTGTCTTCTCACCCCCTGCAGTTTGAGATGGGAAGTGTCTCCTTGTTTGAACGAGAGTTACAGCCCTTCTTTTCGGTTCCATTCAGTAATACTTTGTGGAGAGGAAAGTGGTGCCTAAAATGAATCAGGGTGCCAAAAATACTCCTTATGTACGACTTTAAGAGTTGTGAATTTTAAAAAAAAATCTTACTTCTGCCTTGAGTTTACTAGGTGACATAGGCAAGCCTCTCACTCCTTTATGTATTATAAAATGGGGTCCTTTCTGCACTAGACTGTTGTAGTGCTATTATTCTACTTTCAACATTGGATGGAATCCTAGGGTTTGCAGTTTAGGGAGGGGACACAAAGGCCCCAGGACTCCGTAAGATGTTGGAAGTAGAATAATAGCACCATAACAGTCTAGTGCAGAAATGGCCAGTGATTTGTATAGATTACTGTAATAACATAGGTGAAGTACATGGGTTGAACACATCAAAGTGCTACATAAAGGATGTATGCGTTGGCCAATACTCCAAAAAAGAACTTTGGGAATATGCCTAAAAGTTTTCAGAAAGGCTAGTGGTACAGTTTTGTTAACTCTGAAAAGCCAACCTCAATGACAAGTGGAAACTCTTTCTGGAATTCGTCTAATGACCCTTTGCTGCTGTGTAGATGCTGATGGGACTGCCTTTGCCTAACTTTTGTCCTGTTCAGCAGTTGTTAACATGCCAGATGAAGGAAAAACATGGCAACTTCATCCATCCTATGTACAAAAACTGACTGGATTGGCAGTTGCATCTTATTTCAACTGTGATGACAGGATAGCATCTTCGACATCTTGTGGCATCACACTAATTCAGGAGGTGGAAGACAGGGAAGACATACCACACTCTTTCTAAGAAAGGAGGCAGATGATGGCACCAGCCTCCCAAGGGGGCTAGTGTGGAGTGAGATGGCTGTCTCAGACTGCAAATGTGTGAGGGACAGCAGTGTCAGGTACCTGGCCATTCCTTTCTATGTATTCCAGACAGCCTTGTAACACCCTTTAGGAGTTAATCTTATGGTTAACCTGCTACCTTCACAAGTGTCAAAGATTCAACAGCCAGGTCACCTCAGGCAGCAAAACTGGTTTGGGCCCTCTATGCCCAGGAGGAATAGCCAGGAAGCTGCTATGCTACATATGCAACTGCCATACCTCCCACTCAAGATGGCTGCCGCACTGTTAGGGCTGGCTCTGGAGAGAGCTGCTCATAATATTAGCAAACATCTGCACAGAGGATCTTCACACCTCCATCAGCTGTCATTCAGAGCATTGCTTCTCAGGCTTCTCAGTTTAATAAGTTTTTAATTTATTTTATTGTTTTAAATTACTTGATATTGATCTTTGGTATTGGGCAGGTTATGAATATTTTAATAAACAAAAAACAAATACATAAATAGTATCTGATTTGAAAATTAGCAATTATTCTTTTCCAGTGTTCCAGATACCAGCACTAAATTTGTGCTCATTGGGTTCAATTCTTTCTTTCCTGAAAACTTATTTGGGACCAGCAGCCAATGGCTCAGGGACTGGCACTGTTCTAGGGACCACAAGTTTGTATAGCACTCATCCAGAGTATTTTTTTTTTCTTTTAAGCAGATTTTCCAAGTGCACAAATTCTCCATTGAACACTCCACACTGAAAAAGAGAGAAAGAGAGAAAAGCCTAAATGAACATAAAGCATACCTTTCTCCTTCCTTACATCCTGGGTCAGTAGTGGGTCAGTGTTAGTTTCTGTACAGGATTCAGTCAACTACCCAGCAATGATTCATTTATTCATTTGTTCATAAATTAGCAGGACAGTTTGACACCTTATGCATGTATGTATGTGCTTTCAACTTGCCTGTCGATTTATAGTGACCCCATAAATTTTATAGGGTTTTCTTAGGCATGTTCTGATCTTCTGTTCTGATCTTCTGCTCAGCTGCCTCTGACAACCGTTTCCAGTCTTCTTTCTTTTGACAAGCTTATGGTTCAAATTTTCCCTTAATTGTATTGATGTGCTTCTGTTTGCATTTTGCATGAGTCACTATAGTTCCCTTCGTGCTGCAGATGTATCACTTTTCCCCACTGGTTTTTCCTCCTCTCCCACCCAAAGAAGTTAAAAAGAAAAACTGGGGAGAAGTGGATGGTCTCTTCCACTTTGTCTCTCATGCAAGTGTTTGTGGGTGTGTGTAGATGCACAAACATAAACACAAAGATAGCACTGCAGATCCAATTAAAAACATGTAGAAGAGGAGTAAAAGGAATGAAAGATGGACAACCCAGAAAGTCTTTCCCTCCCTCCCTCCTGCCTGTCTTTCTTTCTTTCTTTCTTTCTTTCTTTCTTTCTTTCTTTCTTTCTTTCTTTCTTTCTTTCTAACACCTTTGAAGAAGGAATGAAAGGACTCAGGAAAAAAAACAACAGAGAAAAACCTGAAATGTCCAGGAATATCCAAATGTCATCTGGATTTCAAAACAGAAGTGATAACTGCAGGAATAAAAACCATGATTTCACTATGATTTCCCAAAATATTTGGCTAGCTGGATGATTTTTTTTTTTTAGTTGGGTAGTATTGGCTTGTACAACCATCCAAGGGTCCATGTAGTGCCAGCTCCCCTCCCAGTTTCTAATATTTTCAAAGGCATTTGTAAGCAGATAACAAAACATAAAATATAATACAGTGCATAAAATCAAAATGCAATATTTGTACTATTCCTAAAACTCAAGTGCAAAGTAAATTCTATAAATGCTTTCCAAATTAGATATACAGTATCTTCAAAATGAAGATCTGACAATGCAGGTTGACACATAGATTTATTTAGTTTAGTTTAGCTTAATAGTCCTTTAATTGTCTCTTTACTTACCATGGCCCCTAGAATAAATTACTGCAATAAGGCCTTTGAAGCTTCTTCAAAAACTCTGCAATTATCTAGAATGCAGCAGCAAACTTACAAGTCTGAATAACATGGGATCATACAACCACTGTAGATGTATTGGTTAGGAATACACTCTTTTACATTGTGGTCAATAGGGCCTATAGTACAGTCTTTCAGCAACTTCTGAGTGAGACCCTAGGCCAGCAGTTTTCCACAGGGTGCTGAAAAAGTGACATAGGATCTGAGAAATTCCTAAGGCATAAAAACAAAATTATTCAAAGGCATTTACAAAAATTAAAGAAAATCAAGGAAGAAAGAACAAAGGCAGGGTTACAGATGAACATAAAGAAAACAAAAATAATGACCACAGATGATTTACATAGGTTTACACTAGATGATTAAGATGCTGAAATAGTTAAAAGATTTTCTATATGTTGTCTCAGAAGGAATTAGACAAGATTTTCCAACGTAAAGTGATATGTTTAAATGGCATAACATATAAATTATACACACTTATGTCTGGAAGGCCGCATGGAAAAGGGAAACTGGCTGGATAGCTGACCAAAGCCTCAACATGGCCAGGTCGTAGGTTCACTAACTTAATGGATCTAAGCTAATCCTCTCACAACAACAATAGTCAAGCTCAGAGGCTGAGGGAAGACCCATGTTGTGTGCATTTCCTATGGAAATCCTCTTGTCCTCCTTCCTAAGTAAACCCTTTCACGCCTTTCAAACACACACAGTCATCAAAACCTTTGTCACCTACATGCCAATATCATCAACATACTTCCTTCACACATTAAAACCATCAACCCATTCCAGCTACTTTTTTTTATTCATAAAAATTACAAAGATAAAACATATTCAAAAGATTTGAAGAATCACAATACATCACCAACAGTAACAATATACAAATAGTAAATAAGTAATCATTATTAACAATCAACAGTACAAAACTCACATTTAGCTCCCCAATTTGTCTTCTTCCACACACACTGACTTTCCCCAGTTGAGGGACAGATTATGTATTCTTCATATTTTTTTCTATAATCCATTATAGTTTTAACTTGAGAATCTGCTTAAATTGATTATGGAGTTTTATAGTAAATTTATACATTCATTTAACTACTTAAATAATCTCAATTTCCAATATTGCAATATTTAATAGTCAAAATTCACCATCATATTACTATCCCAGGTGTTAAAAATGTTATGACATTATCCCATTCTTTAGCAAATTTTTAATATTTCCCCCCTACCCTTAATACATAGCAAATCTATCCGTTTGAACCATATTGAAGAGTTTTGTTTCCCAGTCTGATATAGAGGGGAGAGTTTTTTTCTTTCCACATTTGTGCAGTTGTTATTCTGGCAGCTGCTGACATATAAAGTAATAATTTTCCTGCCTTCTTCTCTAAGTCATCCTTCATAATACTCAAAAGTACAACTCAGGGGACATTTCAAACTGGAAACCTAAAATCTTTTCTATTTGAATATGAACAGATTTCCAGAATTTTTCACTTTTTTGCAAGGTGCCAATATCTGTATTTCTGACAAACCATTTCAATTAACTCTTAATTAGATACATACATGTCCCATGTAGATCTTCAGTGTTACACTGCTGGGATTAGTTTTTGAATGACAAGGTTCCCAACATGACTATCAGATGTTTACGGAAAATGTTGGGTAACCAGGAAGTTTACCAAGTATCTCTGCCAGATGAGGTAAGGTAAGTGACTATGAGAGAGAAGTTCATCTTAGAAGGGTGGAAATTCTTTCCAGAAAGTCTTGTTTGGAACTTTGTTTGAAAGTCTTGTTTGAAAGTCTTTTTGATACTGGGCAAAGACATCTTTATTCTTCTAGCTGTTTTATTAACTGCTTTAGTGCTTTTTGTCCTTTGCACTGCTTCACACCATTTTTTCTATATTTTTAATTGTGTACTGCAGTATTTTTATCCCCTGCTACTGATTAAAACAAAGTGCTACTTTATTTGGATCTGATTTTTTTTTCCTTTTTTTAATATACGTATAGTTGGGTGGTAAATACAGAGGAGAGAGCTTCTTTGTCACTGCATCTTATTGGGCAGTCTAGAAGTAAAAATAAAGAAATACATAATGTAGGTATGTGGAGAATGGAGAAAGAACTATAATGCTTTGAACTCCATGGAGGAAAGTCACAATATAAATGTAATACATTAATGAAAACATAAGCATAACATAAATAAATAAATATTGAAAGCAAGCAAGCAAGCAGATAAACATTGTTTTCTTGGCAATTTATATAATAAAAGGTTACAACAATTGTAGCAAGTTCTTGAGGTATGTAGACATCTGATCACAAAAATTAATATGCATGTTTTGGTCATAGAAGTGGTATCCATGTAAATAAGTTGCTCCACATATTAAGACTATGTTCAAAAATGACTGTGTGGGGTGACTGACTAGTTGCACAGGGTGAACAGCACAAACATCTTATTCTTGTTACACTTTATGTTTTCCTAAATGGGCCTTCTCAGGTTTTTTTGTGCATACATTTTCATCTAGATTGCAAAATCTCCAACCTGTTCTGATCTTCTGCTCAGCTGCCTCTGACAACCGTTTCCAGTCTTCTTTCTTTTGACAAGCTTATGGTTCAAATTTTCCCTTAATTGTATTGATGTGCTTCTGTTTGCATTTTGCATGAGTCACTATAGTTCCCTTCGTGCTGCAGATGTATCACTTTTCTTCCTCCTGTCCAGTCCTTCATTAATGTTGCCAGGTTGTCTGGTAGTGTTGCCAGGTTGCCTATATAAAGTATGTCTGAAAGCATAAAAGTAATTCTAATGTTACTAGCTTTAAATTTTAAATTATTTTTAATTCTTTGAATTGATTGAAGGTATGCTGCTTTTTTGATATAGGATAGTATATAAATATTTCAATAAGTAATGAAGAAATAAATAGGCTGGTTGGAAACAGGGAGACAACAGGACAGGCTAGTCTCTATAACCACTTTGTCCACAGTGCTTGCCTTGAGGAAGAATTCCCTCTGATTTTGATATTTTATCCTGGCTGGCTTTCAAACAGCCCAGCAACCCAATGTCTTGCTCTCAGGAGTCTGAATGGATACTTCAGAGTGAGAAACTGAGTGGGACAGTTGGCCCCAAAAAGCTGACTGTCTGGTATCTTGAGGGTGTTGGACAAACTCATGGAGGATAGGGCTGTCAAGGGCATGGATATATATATTCCATCCAGAGAAATCTGCATCTCTTTATAAGTGTTGCTGGGCAAAAATGAGAACGGGATGCTATTTTACTCATGTCTTGCTGTTGAGTTTTTTCCATTGTTTTATGAAAAGTGTTGGCCACCATGTGAACAAAATGCTGGACTAGATAGACCTTTGATATCATCCAGCACAGTTCTTCTTATGTTGCTGTGCCTAATGATTTAGTCACCTCTCCAGATAGATTTCTCTCTTTTATATATTTAATGACATATGCACTGGATTTCTCTCCCAAAGTCTTTTACCAATATGTTCCTTAAATTCTCTCCTTTCCCTTCTGTCTTTTGCCTCCCTCCCTCTCTTTCTTTTTTTACTTGTCCCCAAATTAGCTGTCATTTTTGAGTTTGCAAATTAATTTTAATTTTGTATGAGATCAAAAAGATCTAATATATTTACTTTATAACCTTAAAAAAATTAAATCATTTACGGCACAGTCCTATATATGTCTACTCAAAAGTAAACCTGTTGTTGTTGTTGTTGATGATGATGATGATGATGATGATGATATGTTCCTTCAAAATCGTTTCGAATTTATGGCAACCCTAAGGTGAACCTATCATGTAAACCATACAGAGTTCAATACAACCTACATCCTCCCACAAAAGTGTGGGTGGCAGCCTTCAAGAAATTATTAGGATTGCTACCATTGGCACCAGCTTGTGCACTTTAGAGAAAGAGAGTCTGTTTCTAGAATAGTTTGTAAAGGAACCAAAGAGTTTCAGGGCCCTGCTTGTTTTTGCCAAGATACACAAGCATCCAATTTCATGCTGGTCAAGCTGCCAATGAAACTGCCAAACATGTGTCATGTCAAAGGGTTCAAATACACTTGTCCAATATGATCCTTTTAAAAGCAATACAGTACTACCTACAACCTGCTTAAACTTGAATATTTTCTCCAACAGCAATTTTTAATTAAAGAGAATGTGCCACTCAACTTGTTTTACAAGTGAGACTAGTAACAAAATGTTGCAGTGCAGGGTGCTCCTGCTCAGAATTCCAGCCAGCCAAGTAATGCCTTTTTTCTAGTATATCCCGGTCCAATTGCACTCCCTCGGTTTTCCATACCACCTCCTACAAACTAACACTCAGCATTCTGTGACTCTAGAACTGTCAATTCTTCTTGAACTAACTAGGTCTGCCTTTCTTAACTCACACAATTATTTTATATATCTGCCCAAATTGGGGTTGTCTGTTGTCTTTCTGTGAATGAACATTTGCTATTAATATCATAGGAAATCGTTGGTTATCCTAAACATGTTGAACAAACAGGCATGCAGTCACATGCATATCCTATAACGTTTCACTCATGAAAATTGGGACACGGGGCCAAGTAGCATCAGAATATGGTCAAGATGGCAAAAGTTCTAAATGAGGAGGCTCACACAAGCTAGGAGATGCTGCAGCAGTTTGTTTTTGCCTAAGCTTACAGGGAAGGGCAAGATTCTGTCCCCTCTTCTCTCCCCTGCTGAGTTGAGTACAAACTCCTTTTGGAATTTGAACTCAATTTGCAGCAGCTAAAGCAAGCCAAGGCTAAAAGAGAAGAGGAGGAGGAGGAAGAGAAGGAGAGAGACATTTTAAAAGAAGCTGAAAAAGTGGGGTGACAAAGGATTAACCGGGCTATCCATGACAAATCAGGATAGTTGGAGGATATGTTGTTTGTTGCTGTTAATCAATAGTAGCTGGCAAAGAGTCACATGCCTCCAGTTTTTATATCTTAGAATTCAAAGGAGGGATGTGCTTTGAAGCTTAAGACAGAAAGCCAATGAGAGGCTGCCATTGTGTCAAGTGTTCTGTCTTCACTGAACTTCCCAGCAAGCTGTTGGATGGCTTTTTTACCCCCTTTCATATATTTTTACCTCAGACTGGAAAGAAAGCATTATATGAGACCCATTTCAAGCCCCAGTAATTGTTACCCAAGGTCAGATGACCATATCACTTCATCCAAGTTATACATTTGTTTAAGAGATAATACTGAGCCTTTCTATATGTATTATTATGAAGGGGTTTACTTAATTAACATTTGCCAGACATTAGTTGCATAAAAATAATTATGGATAATATCTGGTCGACTCTAGACTGATATTGATCATTCTTGTCACATATTCCTAAATCATGCTGAAATTGGGCTTTATGTACTTAGAAAATTGCTTTCGGCAACTGATTCTGAATATCTGCTAGCCGAACTATTTATACTAGCAGAAGAAGAAAAAAACAAGGCAAGAAATCCAGCCAAGTCCAATCTTTACTTTTTATATAATAATTTTGAGGATCACTTTATTAGGAGTATTTTCTAGAGCTTCATCCAAACTGAAAACATTTAGTTCATGTTAACATGCAATTTAATGAATTAACTGAATTTAAAATAATTTTTCATACTATCAAAACTTTGATAGAAGGGTACCCGTTGTTCAAGGGAGAAACACGGAGGTAAGTATAGTAATGTTCATTTTGGTATTATATAATTCAGTTCAAAATTAGATACTGTACAGTTTGATTCAGAGCTCAGAAATGTTAGAATTAACACTAATGTGTTAATAGTAGATCTTTTTATAAAAAAATAATGTTGTACCATGAAGGCAAACTGTTTTTAAAATTGTTAATTGTTATAAGTATATTCTCAAATTTCAAGACCTGTTAAAATTACAAAAAAAAATAGCTCGAAATAACCAGCTCCCCCAAATCAGCCTCTCCAATAATGAATTCTTCCAGAATGTTAACTGTTATTTTAAATTGTAATGACACTGGCATTTAAAATAGCTGAAGTAGTATAATGATTTGAATGTTGGACTACAACTCTGGAGACTAGAGTTCAATTCCCAGCTTGGCCATGGAAATCCACTGGGAATTCTTCAGTGTATCACACATGCTGATCCCCCAGAAAAACCCATGATAGCTAGGTTTTAGAGTTGCCATAAGTCAGAAACTCAGACACACAACAAGTGTGGTATAATGGTTTGAGTGTTGGGCTGGGACCCCAGAAGACCAGGCTTCAAATATTCACTCAGGCATGGGAACCCTCTGTGTGCTTTGGGCAAATCACACTCTCTGAGCAACAACATTGGCATTTAATAACATCTAAATTTTTAAAATCTGTTTTTTTAAAAAAAATAAATAGGGTAACATATTTTAAAAAATAATTTGCAAGATCTGATCACATCCGCATTTCCACAGAAGAGTACAGTTATTAATGAGAAAGAATACACACTGGGAGAAGCTACAACAGTTGGCTTTTGCCCCAGCCAGCTTGGGAAGGCAAGATTCTGCCACCTCCTCAACCCAGTTCTCAGCAGTTCAAGTAAGTAGAGGACAAAGGGTGAAAGTGGGATGAGAGAAAAACTGGGACATTTTAAAAACAGCTGAAAAGTGGGACAGCAGAGGATTAATCGGGCCTGTCCCTGCCAAATTGGCATAGTTGAAAGTTGTGCACATGTACTAGTTTTGCCCACCATTATACACTGCTACAGTGTTCCCTCATCTTCCGGTTTACCACAGATGGGCAATATGCGCTTCCTTGGTTGATGTACCTCCTCCCAATTGTACACTGAGGAAATTCAGTGGCACAGCAACACCAGTTAACTGCTTAGCATTTCTAGGCTAATACATGACATGGGGAGATACTGTGCTGTGGTTGATTCTATGGTAGGAGATTGGCCCTCAGACCTGCCACAATTATAATTTGGTGTTCACTGGAAGATCTCTAGACATACACAGAGAGGTTTTACATCTGAGGAATTACCTGCACATTTCAAGGATCCTTCTTTATACTTTTGACAGTCAATTGCTTGCTTGGGCCTGCAGAACATACCTGCCAAGGCTTGTACGTGTGTGCATGTGTTGCATAATATTTCCGGTAAAATTTGGACCATATGTCAAGCCACAACAGGTAGATGTTAACCAGCATGGGGGTTTTTTTCATGTCACACCTCATCACATCACTTCACATCTTATCAAATCAAATCATATATCACATCATATCACATTATATCCTATCACATCATATATAATGTCATATCATATCATACCACTATACATACATCATATCACATTCTTATCATGTCATCATATCTTTTCACACATCCAAACAAGAAAACTCCCCCTATGAGGAGGAGATGGTTTTTTCTCAGTGTTATTGCTTTAACACCCTCATGTATAAGATGAGAGAAGTTTGTAAATAACAAACATAGCATATATAACAAGCAAATTTTCAGTCAGTCAATGTCTTTTACTATGCCTTGTTTACAATCAAAAAGTAGTGCTATAAGTCTCTCCCCTCATAACTTAATGGAAATTTTCATCTTTGTGGATAAAATCATGTTAGCGCACATTTCTCTCTCTCTTTTTTTAATTCTCAGAGTTTTTTTCTTCTATTATAATTTTTCAATAATTCCTCTGCTACTTGTTGATACCCTAAACTCTGCTTTTAAGATAATCTTGTAATGGCTGCTATGCCCTTGAACATTGATCATCAGATTTATTGTCTAACATATGCGTTAATCTATCCATTTCTACAACCTCTATTAGTTTTTCCCACCATTCTTCTTCTGTTGGAATCGTGCTACTTTTCCAATGTCTGGCATAGACCATTCTGGCTGATGTTACCATATGCCACATAATTCTGCCTAGCCTAATATCCACATTTCTATCCAGATTGAAAATGCCCAGTAAAAAAAATTCAGGTTTCAGCTCTATTCTTATATCCAGCACCTTTTGCATTTTTGATTGAATCATATACCAAAACGTTTTTTTCTTGGTTACACCCCCACCACTGATGTATATAAGAACCCATTTCCTTTTTACATTTCCAACAGTGGTTCTTGACACTTTTGAACGTACTAGAAATTCTCATTGGTGAGAGGTGCCATCTAAACAATATTTTTAGTACATTTTCTTGAAGCGTATATGATCTGGTATATTTTCTATAATTTTTCCATAGTGTCTCCCACTCATCCAAGTTAATTACAGGCCCAATATCTTTGGACCATTTTATCATGTAATCTTTAACAAATTCATCTGTAAGCTCATATTTTAACAGCAGATTATACAGTCTGGATAACAAATATTTATCTCCTTTGAGTAACAAGTTTTCAAAATCTTTCATTTCTAATTCAATACCTCCTGCTTCTAAATCTTTCTTTAATCTGAAGATAAGGAAACAAATGTGTATTAATATCTTCTTGCTATAATTGGTGTTGATCTTTCAGTAATACTTGTGATCCTTGCTGGTACAATAATTCTTTATAGGTCACCCATTCGCCTTCCCTTCTTAAAGTTCTTATTGAAATCGCTTCGCCTGGAGAGACCCAAGATGGTACTTTAGGGCACAAGAAGTATTTATATTTGGACCATATTTTATATAAAGATTTCCGTATTATATGATTAAGAAAGATCTTCTGGACCTCAGTCTTACCATGCCATAAATAGGCATGCCAGCCAAAGTGTAACTCGTGTCCCTCTAACATTAAGAGCTTATGGTTATCCAATAACACCCATGACCTCATCCAGACTAAACACAATGCTGCATGATAAATCTTCAGATCAGGTATTGCAAACCCTCCTCTGTCTCTGGAATCTGTCATTACTCTAAACCTCACTCTTGGTCTCTTCCCACTCCATAAAATTTTTTGAAGAGACTAACCAGCATGTTTGATATGGCTTCCTAATAAAGCCTCTTTTGTTAAAACAAAATAAAATAAATGATCAAAGTGCTTATTAGAAAGTATACAGGAATACAGCTTCCAGTTAAAACACAGTTGCTGATAAGATTCCTCTCACATATATGGAGACACTGCTTATACAATGATATATGAGCAAGTACTCCCAATCAAGGAGCTTTATCTCCAGAACATTCATGAAATTGCAAACAATATCATGTTGTTGCTGGTGGTGGCATGAAGCAACTCAACATGCTGTGAGAATAGAAAAGAGTAGATACAGAGGGACTTCCTCAGGCTTCCTAGACTGTTTTTTACCTGCTCTGATCTATGCTGGCCTATCTTCCAATTCCTAGAGAGTGACTGACGCTCTTAGGTCTACATGCCACTTCTTTTTCCGTTACCTTCTTTGGTTAAAGCCATCTCTGCTTTTTTTCTGGAGAGGCAGGGAGGCATGCATCGTTCCCTGCATCTCTCTCCTAGATCCAACCAAGATTTCTATGACCTTTCTATTCACAATGTACTCCAAACCTTCTTGTCTTCCTACGTGAAACATTTCTAAGATAAAATTTACTCTTCCAAGGGGTCCAGATACTTCAAAGATCTCAATCCACTCAACACATGGGCAAGCTCTCTCTGCCAACAAGAAGGAAAGAAATTACTATGGCCAGGTTGATTAACTTTGAGCACCTCTCTGTTTTCCCCTTTGTTAGATATTACGGCTCTTTATATATACGTTTTTCCTGCATTTAGGCTAGGTCTTGCCCATGAGGACTCTGTTCTTAGGACCACTCACTAGGAGACATATGCAAACGAAAAGTAACATGCCTAACCAGAGGTAGGTAGGCAAGTTTTCTTCCTTAAAATTCCTTTAAAAGATCTCAGGTTACAGACTTAACAGAAGCCCTATGTTCTTTTTCACATTCCCATATGGATAAGCGTCCAGAGAAGTGTTGCCCTGATCTCTGGGGGTCCCGAGAGGGACACCTAAATAACCAAACAACAACATAACTTTGGGGAAAATTAGTTGGAGCACTCACTAAAGCTAGCGGGAGGCAGGGTAACTTAGCAGGACCTTCAACCCAGCGTCTACGGGATCAGGTCAGTCAAGCAGTCAGATGGTTTAAAGTAGCAAAAATGATGTTTTATTAAATACAGACAAATATTAAAGACACCACAGTCACACAGCTAACTAAAGAATCGGAGATAGGGATTTTTGGAGGGAAAAGGGTAATACGATATGTCTCGTAGTCCTGGAGAGGTTTGAAGGTTGAGTTTGTTGATATGGAGTCTCAGTACGTGGAACTGAGGGGACAGCTCGCCAAACAAAGTGGCAGCAAGGCGGGATGGAACTCAGGAGTGATCCCGGGTTGAGCAGGCTCAGTTACTGGAACTGAGGGGAAGGCTCACCGGGCAAAGCGGCAGCAAGGAGGGATGGAACTCAGGAGTGATCTGAGGAGGGTCTCGGAATCGGGGGCTTTTATAGGGTGAGTTGTGACTGCAGGCCATACCTTACTTGGTGAGAACAATGTGATTTGGGAGTGGGACAAAGCCTTGGAAAGGTCAGAATTTAGCATGATTGGCTTAGGGCCAAATTAACAATAGTGTAGCCAGTATGCAAATGCGGAGCGCTTAGTACAGCTTTGTGAGGCTACCTGTGCGGGGCAGGGAGCCTTTGTTAGTATCGCGCATAAGCAGTGAGGTGTTTGCCAGAGAGGTCCCTGAAGCGACGAACCGGCTCTTGTCTGGCCTGCCTGGGTGGAGAATGGAATGTCCAGCAATTATTGACCGTGCCTGTTTATGTGCTTGTCTGGAGGCCTCACAAACACGTGGAGTGGGGTGACAGAGGAAAACCAATGTTTTGATATCAAAACGATATCAAGTGCTATCTCCGGGTAGGCGTGAACCGCAGTTACGGAAGAAGGTCTAACACCCCATTGAAGCCTTGCTGAAATCACTGATCCAAGCCTGAATCGTCCTTGGGTTCACATACTCCCAAATCATCCTTAGACCCAGAATCCAGATTTTTAGTCAGACAGTTTGGTCATTTGTAGTGCCCAGTGGCAACATAGGGAAGGGTGGTGCTTTGGGAAATGAACATGAGTTGGAATATAAAAGGCTGCAACTTTTATTTTGGTGGTAAAGCTTGGGCTGTACAGGATCCAGTGGTGTGGGGATGGTGGGTGAAGGAGGCAATGCACCCTGGGCAGCAATTTTTGAGGGTCACTGCTGCTCCTTGCCTGCCCCCTGTGCACCGTCACCTCTCCCCCATGTGTTGTTTCTCCTCCCCCATGAGCCATTGTCCTACCCGCATGCCTCTGTCCACACTTCTACCCTGCTCACACCAAGCTACACCACTGACGGGATCAGATCCCTGCCTGTTGTCTGATTAACATCAAACCACTGACGGGACAGAAATGGGATGCTATGTGGACAAAAGCCTCTGTGTGGATCTCCACCATCTTGAGGTAAGGCTGAGGCTCTTTCCGCAGCTTACCTCCATCCGGCACGGTTGCGTGGGGATCACACAAGCAGCCTCTTCCATGAGGCACTCGTGTCCCCTATGTTCCATCTCTGCAGTAGCTGCTGCCTGGCAGGCAGGATGAGGGCTCCACCTCTTCCTTCCGCAGCGCAGCCAGCTATTTTCCCAGGCTGCACTAGGAGAGGAAGCGCAAGGGCTATGGCTCTGGAGGCTCTGCGTGGACAGTAAGTGCATGTGGGGCTCCAGAGCAATCTGCAATTGCGCATCATTTTTGCCCAAAAGCTGAAAATGATATATTGTGCGATTGGTGCCTGCTGGCCCTGGCAGCGTCACACGATTGCAAGGTTGTCATGTGAAATGCTCCTCGCAATTGTGCAATGCTCCGAGGCCCTTTCGCATGACAAATGCCGTGTAAAAAGGGCCTGAGTCTGCACCATGACCTATGTTACTTCCATCCTGAAGGTCCCCTTATGAATCAGTCCCAGGTTATGACCAGCACATAGGCTTCATCTGCCATCAAAATGCATATAATCCCATGACAAAATGCTATGACAAATGTTGTGGTAAATGTAACAGAACTGTAATGACATTTAAGTTGCATAACGGTACCAAGACCCCAAAACAGAAGGAGGGAAAGTGGGAAGAAAGTTGAAGCTGGGCTAAGATTTGACTGGCCAGGGACCTGCTTATATACCTCCCTGGTGGCCCAAAGTGGAAACTTTGCACTTTCTGGTGAAGTTCTTCCTCTGGATGGGATGGGACAAAATCTGTTTGGCTTATTATTCTTGCTGTTACAAGAAGCATGCAAAAATTGAGTGAGCTTCTGGGAAGAAGACACCAGTGCTGGGATCTTTTAAAAAAATGGCATTGAGCATCCACTTCTGTCCCTTCCATGGACTGCAAATCCAGTGTCCCTGGTAAGTCTGGGGCCATTTCTTCCTATTTGGTTAAAGACAAGTCCATCTGGGCCTTTGAAAAAGTAAGGGGCTATGAAACAGAAGTCCAAAGTACAGCAAAATCACTCATAGCAACCCCCCAGTCTTCCGGGGCACTATGGGCCATTTGGAAAGAAAAGAGGGGCACAAAAGTAGCCTTGGCATGCTACAGACTGTGAGTGGGCTACACTTTGCTCATCCCTGGTCTAGGGAGAGACTTCTAACGTGAAACAAACTACTGAAAATTCTTCCTCTTCCCTGATTTCTACAAGTTGAATCAATATTTTCAGGGTGTCTCTGTTTCTTGCAGGTATGAACAGGAGCCAGGCTAGACTTTGAACTTGAAATACCAAGATCAGATCTTGTTTAACAACCAAGTGCATAAGCAACACATCAGCTTTATAAAGTTGCAAAAAGGATGCCCGTCCCATTTTTAAAAAGTGGGAAGTAAATTGAAGAGTTTTATTTTTGTAGTGTCACTACAGCATAAGTTGGTTTCAATTACTATCACACCACTTATATACATGATAGGGATAACAGTCCCTTAGATTTGTCTACAGTGAAGTAGGGAAAATATGCCCCCCAGATATTGTTGAACTCTAATTCCCATTAGCTGTAGTCAATATCACTAGTGCTGAGGGATGGCGGGAGTTGCAATCTAACAAAATTTGGAAGGCTACATGTTCCCCATCTCTCATGTACATGTTAAGTAACAATCAAAGATTAAAATTAAGTTTAATAGAGTCAACAACTACTTTAAAATTCATAATTTAAAAATAATCTGGATAGGCCTGCTGGGAGAGACTAGCATTTACTGCTGTTTTAAATGCAGACAGTGTCTCCAGCAGAAGAATCTCTTACAGCAGGTCATTCTACAATCGAGGGGTGGCTGAAGAAAACAGTCAGACAGTCAGCCTAGCTTTGTAGTAGATGCAGGCTGGGGCTGGTGAAAGTTGTAGTCCAGCAAGTATGTGGAGGGCTACCTGAATAGAACCCCTGATTTAAAGTATAATGACTAGCAAGAGGGGACTTTTAGCACAGAAAAAGGGAAATACAGATCTCAAAAAACAATCTTAGAAACAGTTTAAGGAGTGGCTTTATCTATCAGCTATTCCAAAACATCAGCATCCCTGGGAGTAAAATCTATCCCAGACTAATTACAAGAATAAAAGAGTAAACACCAAAATGCAGAAGGTTTATTTGGAAAGAAGTACAATGCAAACTTCATATAATGATTAACATCAGATGATCCAATGCAATGTGCCTGTGATGTGAAGCTGCATCATCCATGCATATATGCCGTCATCATTATCTGAAATGTATGTTCAAAAATATCCTAGTTAGCAAGTTAAGCTTTTGCTCCATATTGTATACAGAATTGTTTGTGACTGTCTGTAAATCATAAATGGTTACTTGCAGAGTATTCATTTACACCCTGGCATCAGTTTTAGTAAGACTTCACAGCAGTGTTCCAGATTCCTAGTTGATGTTTCTGCTGTGAGACTCCTATAGCATGTTAGATTTCTACTACAGCAGGCAAATAATCAGTTGATTATTAAACGCTTTCCACTGGCATATCTGGATCTTTACACTAGGTAAACATATCTGACTGTGAGTGGTTTTCAGTGCTCTCATTATAATTGTCTGAGGAAGTGACCTTAAATGAAATCTCCTGAGTTCCACTGCAACCACTCAAAATAAAAATTGGCATAAACATCACTGTTTGTCATGTTCTTTAAAAGTATATTGTAAAACACTCTTAAAGCTGTCAACATTTTGTAGGCATTTTATTTTGTCCAAATAATGTTATTGCTCAACTGCGGATGACAGAGGTTGTCGCCACAGACTTCATTGGTTTTCCTGTTTTTATTCACAAGGGAGAGAGGGGATCATGTTTTTCATTGTCTGGGACATGAAATCTGCCAGAGAGGGTAGACCTGTTTTATTTCATAGGAATGTCTTTGGGCTTTTATGAATGCTGTCCACCATGTGTGACTCTTCATGAGAAAATAATAAAACTCCACTGACCACATTCTACAATACATGTTAACAAGTTGTCAGGCCACGCGAAAAGAATGTTGTTGCTGATTTATCTGATACCTCCTAATGTCAGTCAGACTCCAAATTGCACAGAACGTTAAAAAAAGTAATATAGAAAGAGCAATGAACTTTTGTAATTTGTTGAGAAGGAATGTTAAGTACTTCTTGCAACCAAATGTGTGATCATAGCAGCATCATATATTTCCTGTTTTGATTTGGCACTGTACCAATCTTATGGGCACACCTGTACTTGAAGCATAACTACTCTTCCTGCTTTGTGCCGCAACACTCTCCCAGATCAAATTTTACTGAAATGATAAATCTGCTTTACTGAAATGGCATTAAAATGACTATATCAGCTTCAGAACCGTTTGTGTTCATCAATGAATGGGCTAAAATATGTGTGCCTTGATAAATCTGTAGCATCTTGCATAACTCTGCAGATATTGAAATTTCTTGGGATTGTCTTTGGAAGCTCTGCTACTACCTGCAGCAATATAGGGGGGAAAAAATCCTCAGGTGGCATGAAAAGCATTGCTGCAGAACATTTGCTGGCCACTGTAACCCTTTGCTGTTGTTATTTGATTTAATAAAATCACAGAATCTTGGTGTTGGAAGAGATCTTGCAGATCATCTAGTTCAGCTCCACACTCATATTTTAAAAAGACATATGTCAAGGAGGAGGGAACTGTAGCAACTCTAATGAATGGTCGTCCAGCCCCAGTTTTAATAATTCTAGTGAAGGAGAGCCCACGAGTTCCAAAATAGTTGAACAGCTCTTACTACCCAAG
This sequence comes from Ctenosaura bakeri, assembly GCA_948474755.1. NCBI lineage: Eukaryota > Metazoa > Chordata > Lepidosauria > Squamata > Iguanidae > Ctenosaura > Ctenosaura bakeri. Next base: position 30,717 of record CAOLHI010006091.1, on the reverse strand, counting down.
TTTCTCTCAATGTCTAGTCAAAATCTGCTTCTCTATGATTGAGTCTAGTCCTGCTTGCTGGATTTAACAGAGACCAAGTCAGCTCATGTTCTGCCAGATGACAGTTCAGATATTTGAAGGCCATTATCATGCTTCAGAGCCAGTGTGGTATAGTGGTTTCAGCATTGGAATATGACCTTGGAGACCAGGGTTCAATTCCCCGCTCTGCCATGGAAACCCACTGGGCGATCTTAGGCACACCACACTCTCAGCCCCTAGAAAACCCCATAATAAGTTCACCTTAGGTTGCCATATGTGGGAAATGACTTGAAGGTACACAACAACATCATGACTTCTCTTAATCTTTTCTTGTCTAACATGTTTTAATTGATCTTCACAGAGCACAGTCCCTTCACCACTCTTGTCACCTGCCTCTTCTCACATATCAGTTTGTCAATATCGTTGTTAAAATATGCAGTCCAGAACTGGACACAGTATTCCAGTGGAATTTAGTAACATATTAAAATTGATTTTTTTAAAGAGTTGTTTTGTAAGCTCTTATGAAAAGAGAGAGGAAATTCATTAATTCACTCAATTTATATTCTGCTTTTCTCGTGCCAAACGTCCCAAGGCAGCCTTCTCCCCTGGCAGTCCTACCAGTTCCCTGAAAATACTACACAGGAGATGAGGGGATATTGCTGAGTGGGATGAGTGTTGTGTAAGTGTGGGATACCCCCCTGCTCCTGAATTGAGTGGAAGTGTTTTCTGTGAGTAGAGTCCTTTCATGGAAGGCAGATTCTGGATCCAGCCTGATGAAACAAAACATAGAACCATCAGCAAGCCAACCATATCATCTCCAATAAGCAATCTTGTGATGAATCTGGTTCTCGATAAATGTAGAGAAGTATTCTAGGAAGTAGACTTCCACCTAGTGTAGAGGAGAGCTTACTTTTTAATTTTGATCTGAATGTTTCATTTTGAAGCAAAAAACCTGGATGAAGTTACAAGAATGAGAGACTGAGAAAGAATTCAAACAGAAATAATAATTTTGGACAATCTTGAATGTAAAGGGTATCTCTTTTTATTTATAATGTCCATGCCAAAAATGAACAGTGTTGCATATAATTAGAAATGTAGATACCATGGTGATGGACATATTCATGGTATACGCTTATATAGATGAGATTACAGAAATGCAGTGGGTATTTTCTGTTGAAATGCCAGCTCTCAATATGTGACTCAGCTTTTCACATTAAAATGTTCAAATCTTGTGAAACAGATTTCTGGGGAAGCTAAGGGCCTGAGTCACAAGATCAATGAGATAATCCAGTTTGTAATAGCAAAAAGCTTCATACAAAAAGTTTAAAGTGTTTTTGCCTGAACAAGTGTAAGCCAATTTATTCTGGAGACAGGAGTAAGTAAAAGAAATTATGAGGCTCAGGAGAGGTTGCCACACAGCATGTCCTAATGGTATCAAACTTGAAATTCAAACTTTACTTCCAGGGGACAGGGGGAGAATACCAACATTATTTATTCCGTTTTTGAATCCCTGTAAAGTAGAAACCTCCCAGGGACATTGTTAATGTAATTTCTTTACTTATTTCACTGTTAACCTTGACCTAGTCTACAACAAGAGAAAAAGAGAGATAAACTTTTTTTCCTGGCATTAAAAAACATGAGTCTCTTACGGAGGAACATTGCTCTATCTCTCTTTTTAGTTGGCTGCAGACCTCTTAAACTTGATAAAGAATTTTAGGAGAACAACTCACACTTCTCTCTCTCCCTCCTTTTGTCTCTCTTCTCCTGTGTGACAGCATGGCCTTACTGTAACACAGAAACCATTTCTCTGCCTTTGGCTAATTTTATGGAGGTCATTTAAACTGCTAGAAGTCATAACATAACCTTGGCACAGTCTTGCACTTCTGCTGTACTTCTTGATACCATTGTTCTTTTTTATTGATTGAAGCTTGATGATATGGCCAGATTAGTTATGCACTTACAGAGCTCTTTATTGTCGTTATCTTGGATCTTAAGATAAGTGAACGTGCAGCACAATTCTAAACATTGTTTTTCCTCAACACAGCATTTCTGTTGTAAGTCCTTTGCCTTAGGTTGTAATATTGGGCTGCTGTTTTTGTACAGATCTGTTAGCATTTGATGAGACCTGATTACTTGTGTCAGGTCTGACTAGTTGATTTCATCTCTGGGCCAGTTCTTAGCTTTATTCTTCTGCAATCTGGAGGGTCTGTCTTCTCATCTCCTTTTTACCTGCCACTTCTCTTTGCATTTGCTTTACCGTCCATCTTACGTACCTTCCAACATTTCTGAAAATAAGACAGAAGGAATTCAGCCCTGTCCCCACAGCCACAGCTGCAGCTACAGCTTCCAAAGTTAACTTTTTACTCTTCTGTATAGAGATGACAATTTCCTGAATGGGTGCTCAGAGAAGACCCTTTTAGGGAAGAAAGAGGTATCTGGTAGTGTTGCCAGACTGAAAACTGGAGAGGATTCGTGTGCCTTTAATGAGTGTGAAGAAAATGGAGTTTCAGCAGGTTTTGCTTCTCACACAACCACATACAAAACAACACCAGCTGAAATTCTCTCTTCTGCACACCCATTAAAGGTACAGGAGCCCTCTCCAGTTTTCACTCTGGCAAGCCTATGGAAAGTTGCCTGCATTGTGGCAAAGGTGATTTACCCTGTTAACCAGTTCCCTTAGACTGGTGCAGAAGAAATAGACCTTCAAGAAGCAAGCTGCCATATTAATATTACTAAATGAGAAGTGTAAAAGTACATTTAGATGTATTCTGTTTGTTGTTTTAAAATTTTGTTTTGATAGAGATAACAATTATTTTTAGAGGATTGATCATTAGTATAAAGTAATCCAGAATAAATTAATAATGAATTATGAGCTTGAGAAATTAAGTGAGTAATTAAAATGATATGTGATAAGCAATAATTAATCATTATGGGATAAAATAGATTACTTAATAATTAGGTGTAAATGTTTAAGGAATATGAACTGTTTGCAACAAGGGCGGGAACCAATTTTAGTTATGTTTTGTTAGTATTTGCTTTAGTTATATGTACATGTCTGTCAATGTTTGTATGAATGTATTCTTTGTTGTTGTTTTGTTGTAAGTTTGGATTGTGTTGCTTTTCTAATTTAATTTTTTAAAAAAAAAAATTAAAACACAAGCTGCCATGCTTCTTTATTTGGTTTGGAGGCAGTGGCAGGGAAGGAAGGGAGGGAGGGAGAGAGATGAATGCTGGCTGTGACACACTGCAGGCACTGGAGCTGGCCAAACACACAATTCCTAGTCCTTTCTGCTGCTGCTTGGTTTTCCAAGCCTTCTTTCTCACCCCTGACCCTGATCTTTTTCCTGCTTTTGTTGGGTAGTGTGTGTGCTGCTGTCCCCTTCTATTGCAAGGAAGATAAAGTGGCCAGGAAATAAGAAGACTTGGAAAGTGAAGTGGCAGTGGCATTGGGAATGTGTTCTTGAGCGACTGCTGTTAATATTTCTCATTTTTCTCTCTTCCTTTTGTGATCCAGAGAGACGCATGGCTACCACCAAGGAGATGTCATGGGGGGAGGGACAGATAGCTGGAATCCTTAATGGCAGTTTGCAGTGACTGACAGCAAATAGCAACAACAAATGCAAGATATAGTCCAAAAATGAACTCTTCCAGCCTCTCAAGCCCCATGGAGAATCCATCAACATAGGAAAGGGCATTCAAACACATAGCCAGCTCTCTCACTGCCAGTCAGTGTGTAGACAATACTGAGACATGTAGATCATGCAGTGTCCATTTAAACTAGTAAAGATCAGCCTATGAATCAACATTTCCATGGTTGGATTACAAGCATCAAGCATGCTGATTTGGTGTATGTGATACTTGCAAAGTTAGCTGTCTAGAAGCACTTGAATTCTGTGAACACATCTGGCAGGGAACATATAATGTTCATATGATCTGCCTGACTTGGTGTTTTCCCACACCAACTGTGTGAAAAGTGCTTTGAAAAAACAATATGGTACCAACAACATGGAACAATTGTGCACTGACGTAACATCATACTCCAAAAAACACAGATTGTATGGCTGTTAATTGTTGGGCCTAGGTCCATAGGATTGGAGCTACCAGGGAAAAGAAACCCTCATGCTATACATGCTTTTCTTTGTGCATCAGCCCTAGAGATGTAAAATTTCTGGAAATTTTGAAGCCATAGGGGAAAAAACTGTTTTCCCCTTTTTTTTTAGAAAAAAATGGAAATTTTTGGAAAAATTAAAAAAAAGCAACATTAGCAGTTTTTACAAATTGAAAGTCAATCTGTTACTTTAGGAACATAAAATATGACTATGTACAATTTGATTTGGCATGAAATTATCTCAATTGGTATATTAAAAATACAGTGTATTCAAACAATTATTACAAATGGACTTTGCTTTTATATTTTAAAAAGTTTTATTTATAACAAATGGAGCAACAGTCTCCTGAACTGCATGGAACTTCTTTGGTTTTGCTAGTTTATGTGGAGCAGGCAAAAAAACAAAAAGAGAAGAAACTGTCAACATTGGTAACAAAGAAAATTATTTATATTTCCTTTCCACAGTATCACATAAACATAAAGCACCCATTCCCATAAAAAGAATTGAGGGGAGGAATGTGTGTGGAAGGGAGAAGGGAGGGACCAAGGTTCAATGAATAGGCATGAAATTTAATCAGACTCATTAGGCAAGTATCATAGGCAAGTATCAGTTTCAGTCTCTGCTTCTGCTTCATTATGTTTGTCGTCATCATCACAGTTATCATGGACTTCTAAAAGCCGAAGTTTTACTTGGATTGAAACAAGCTTCTCTACACTTTCACATGTCAGTTAATTTCTTGATTTAGTGTGAGTGTTTCCAAACATAGACTAGATTCTTTCACATGCTGCAGAAGATTTTCTTCCTTTTTTCAATTTTTCCAATTTTTTAGAAACAAACAAACAAACAAACAAACAAACAAAAAAAGGCTTCAGGGGAAAAAAAACAGGAAAAAACTTTTTTTTCTGAATTTTTCTGATTTTTTTCTGGACCTCCATGTCTCTAATCAGGCCATCATAATTTCTTTGATATGTTCAACACTGGATGTTGTAGTAACTGGACTGCTGGCATGGAAGACAGCTTGCTTTACCGAGCTTGATTTGAATCACCTGTTTTGGAGCATAATCAATATTTGGACAGAGTTGGCTGGAAACAATGTTACCGATAAGGTCACCTGAAAAAGATTTTAAGCCATTGTTTGTTTTTGTTTCCTTACCAGAGATTAGATATTTTAAGTACAGTAAGGAGGTCAAAGGAAGCCAGTAGGATATATATTTGCTGTAAAGAAACCAGAGGCAGATCTAGGGTGGGGCAACTGTGGCGTCAGTCCCAGGTGCCAATGCCAAGAGGGCCCACCCTCCACCCACGTGGCCCACTGCTGCCCCATCCACTGCCCCAGCCCTGCCCACGCCCACCGTGGCCCTGTCCACCCACCCATATCTGTGTCCTTCGCAGCCGTACCCCCTGGGTCCTTCCTGGCCGGGTGAGGGGGTAATGGCAGCAGGAGCAGCCCTCCCACTAGCTGCTCCCCACGGCTCGCTGCCTCCATGGCTTCCTGGCAGGAGGCGTTGGTAGTGGCAGCAATCCCGCTTCCGCCCACTGCAGCCCCGCCCACTGTGGCCCCGCTCCCGCCACACTCCCATCCACCCACCCCACTCACTGTGGCCCCCTCCATCCCTTGCCCGACCATGCCGTTGTCCTTCCTGGGGGGGACATTTCCGCAGCAGCACCTAGGGGCTTGCCCTAAGCTCTAGTAAGCCTCAAAACACCACTGAAAGAAACACAATTCTTTAAAAGACTGTTGTAAAACTAAGGTAAAGAAAACTGACTGCCATTCAGAATTTTAATGACTGAAAGGTGGATGATTGTTATGTCTGAGGAAACGATGTAACCTACTACAAAATTATGATACCCACTTCTGATGAAGAATATATCTTTTGTTTCTTCTTCTTACTACTTTTTCTTCTTCCCCTTCTTCATGATCATTTTTAAAATGCATTTATTAACAAAATTCCAGGAAACTGTACAAAACTCAGTTAAACAATAATTAACTTAAAATACAAAAAGAGAAATCCATAGTAAAATCCCCAAATCTCAGTAACCCCGTTGTTAGAATCAGGAAATTGTTGGTCAAACAAGCACTTCAAAATGTCATCAAGGATGTTTTGAACATGTAAATAACTTTTACACTGAGAATTCTGTGAGGAAAAAGCTGAGTACAGTTAATGCCATCTGCTGCATGTCAGAAGTAATTACAACTCGTAACAATTAAATGAAAAAAGGAGTCTACAGCAAGGAGCATTTCTTTCCTTATACTTTTTTCACATTTTGTGTGTTATATAAATTTTCTTACAATTTCTTTCAAAAGCTTTTCATAATTCAATTTCAAACTTCCTTTAGGTACTATGAAACAATGCACTAAATTTTCTCTGCTTAAAGTTTTTTATTGGTATGATTAGGGCTCGGTATTCAGGCAGTCAAAATATTTCAATCAAATATTGGTCCTTTAATAACTGATTAAGACAACATAGGACTTTAATTATCATTATTTTAGATACCCATGCTAGTTATGAAAACATAATAGTTCAGTAGTTCATAACTTATATAACATTATATTATTAATAAAAAATCAAACTAAATACATTAGACTAATAAAATATCACTATTGACGATATATCCCAAAGCCCCTAGATAAGTCTGATAAACTGAGAGGCTCACTCTGGAAGTGACTTCCTGGCCAATCTACAGATAAAAATTGGGTAGTGCAGCCTGAGGTGTAGGAAAATACTAGACCCCGAGGCTACTCTCGTTGAACATCACTGTATTACAGCCTTAAGAGGATGAGTGATTACACACACACATGCAGTACCAAACAGTGCAACCCATACACAGTAGGTTTAAAATCTTAATTAGAACTAGACTTCACAGTATATTTTATGTGGGTTAAATAGTAACTGTCCTAAACCAATTGAGTTCTCCACCCTATTTTGTGTTATATAGGTGGCTAGTGTCACAAAAAAACAAAATAGAATATTTTCTGGTTCTATTACCTGTATTTGTATCATGAATTCATGAAAGCAACTCTGTGTGGAGAAACTCTGGCCATTTTCACACCATACCTCCTTCCGTTGTCCTCCTGTCGTGATCCCAGCAGCCGGGAAGGGAGGTGATACTAATGCTACCTTCTGCATCTGGTCAGCTCCCTATGTAAGGGAGCATGAGTGACATGCTCCTTCCTTCTGCAGTGCAGCCGGCCTCTTTCCTGTGCTGTGCTGGGGAAGGAAATGTGTGATCACACTTTTGCTCCTTCTTCATGGCTGGCAGTGATGGGAGTGTCGTGTGATCATGGGCACTTAATGGATTTTTTCTGTTAAATTAATATCCTGTGATCATGATGAGTGGGGGTGCATTGGCTTAACAGATTTTTTCCCATTAAGTGAATATCCCGCTATTTTGATGGGTGGGGGCACATCGGCAGCGAGACCACAATGACATCGTGCAAAAGCACGACTTGCAGACTTCTGCCAACGCTTCCCCATCACGCAACAGCAATACCATGCGAAAATGGTCAAAATCTTCTGTTAGCAAATACAAATTATATTCAAGGTTTTCTGTTTCTTTGCATTGTATTTAACCCTGTTAGCTTTCATTGCAATTACCACTTCATATTTCAGTTTTTAGAGTGGTTTCCCTCTCTTTCACTTTTTGTACCCCTGCTTTCTTTCTGTGGTTCTTTACTTTCCTCCTTCTCTCCGTTGCATTCTCTGCCTGCCACATGTTATGTATGTGTACCATCACTGCTGAAGTGAGTGCTTGCTTTTTTGTTGTGGCTTCCCATCAAAGCTGTCTTGTACTCAGTGTGCAATTACAGCAAGAACAGTGCAATCTAAACTGTTCTTTGCTATTTTTCTCCAGCCTGCTCTCTGCATGTCTTGTTACCACTTCACAGAGCTTTGTTCCTCACTTTGTGACTTGTAATTCCATCTGTCGGAATGGGTGCCAAGGGAAAACTGTAGGAGGTCAGCTGTACCTGAATTAATTCAGAGGCATTTGTCCATTTACTTATTTATGCTGCCCTGCCTAAGCTGCTTACTTATTTCACAAGGGAACACCACCCCACTCATTTCAGGATTCATAGTAGGCAATCTGGAAGGAAAGAAGGACAAACTTTGATGTGATAACCCTCCCTTGAGACTCTCAAATATGCAGGAGTTTGTACTTAATTATGCATGTCTATATCTCAGTTTTTTCAGCACTGCAACATGGGCATCCAGGAAGACAGAGTGACAGAGATACATGTCACACCGGCATAAAGGGCTGGACTTAGTATTGTGCAGAAGAAGGAGGCTGCCTGAGGCAGCAGGTCTTGTTAAGTAGGTGATGAGATATTGGAGAACACAGCTGTCCTGCACCCTCTTAGCTAGTCTGCTACCTTCAGATGTGGTAGAGGACACTATCCTTCATCAGGAGGGGTGCCTGTTGAAATAATGGCAGGGCTCCTGTACTTTTAAGAGTTATAGAGGAGGGGGAATTTCATGAGAAGGAACACCTGCTGAAATTACCTCTTCAACACAATTGTTAGAAGTGTAGGAGGCCTATTCCTTATTTTATCTGTCAACTCTATCTACCTGTGTTGAAGTAAGGCCATTTGTGCACTAGACTGTTATAGTGCTATTATTCCACTTTCAACATCCTATGGAATCCTCAAAGGTCCCTCCCTAAACTGCAAACCCCAGGATTCCATAGGATGTTGAAAGTGAAATAATAGCACTATAACAGTCTAGTGTGGAAATGGTCTAAGATTCTACCACCACTCCAGTCAGCTTCTGTCAGAACTTGGAAAAGTTATTTTACACTGGAAGTCTCATAATTGCTGAAACAGCATAATCAGAAACCATGAGGTGGGAGGTTCTGGGAGACATAGTCCAAAAACCTATTTCCTTTGTGCATGAAAATGACAATGTGGAGGCACATTTTTTTCCCTTGATCTCAAACAGGGTAGTGTTTTGGGCAAATTTATTTTGTTGAGAGAATGCCCATGCATTCAAAGAATAAGGTGGAATAGTTTATTTTGCTACACTACAATTCCTATGTGTTAAAAGGAGATTTTGAAAAAGCTTGGCTTGCTGTCTTACGAGAGCTTGGAAAAGTTTGTTTTGTTGCACTATAAATCCCAGCTGGCATTGTGTTCGATATTTACGAACTCATAAGATGGACTTACAATCTTTGGGGTTCATATTTATGGTTGTTACTGACCAAAAAAACTATTTCTTAAGCCAGGCAGTGCCCTGACTGAAGGGTTTCTGGGATGCTATATATCAGAGCCTTGGGAAATGATGACTGCAGTGCTCTCTTCATCCTGGGGCACACTGAAAGAAGCACCTGTTTCAGGATCCAGAGGGCTCTCCAGCTGCCTATTCTCAATATGCCCTGTGACTGGGACAGTGCTGCAATCATCCATTTCTCAGCACCCCAATCTGCAATGTCTTGGAGACCCTTTGGTTGGACTGGGGCATTGTGCTTGGCTTGAGAGGCAGGTCTTGGGAAGGGGAGGTATTGACAGATGAAGCTCTATTGTAGCTATGTCTGACAATGCAGGATCTCACTCCCATTTGTTTAATGGAGAAACTGGAGAACCTTCTTCTGCTATACTACAACTCCCATGTATGCTTACTGACATCCTCTGGGATAGCCCTCTATGACATACCCATGGGATGTCCTTAGGTTTTGGGTTCTGGCCCTAAAATCTATGAGTTCTGTGACTTGCTCTGTCTGATCAAATGATATTCTTCCTGCAGAGCCAGACTCAACTCTGGTTAATGGATAGCTTAACTGTACAATATGTAAACATACCAAAAAAAAAAAGAAAAAAAGAATTATTCAGTCCATAGCAGATACATAGAAGTACCATATGTCTCAAGGTTACTGTAAGGATCTTGCACAAGGAGGTGAAAGAGAGCCTTGTTATTTCACAGATGATGATATTCTTTGATCAGATGCTTGCCAAATAACCTGGAATATTGTCTTTGTCTCCAATGTATTTGGGAATGTGTGAAGGAGGGTTACTAGCTTTCACAATTCATATATTTTTCCTGTTTTTCAAAGGAGTTCATCACTATAATACTGTCGTGAACATTTCTCTTAATGAATTCCTACAAAGGTGAGGTGTTCCTGTCTTCCAAGCAGCTGAAAATAATTCACCACAGTTATGCACAATAAAATATGGTTTATTCATTTCTTTCACTGGGATTATTTGTCTCTCAAAATCTCCGTAGCTGGACCCAGCTAGTTCTTGTTTAACTTGGTTTGCAGAAAGTTTGAACATATTTGCCAAAATGTTCGTGTCACTGGAGGCTGTAAAACTCATCCCTACCATCTCCCAGGCTCCTCTGGGTGTTTATTTCAAAGCTGCTTCTGGATTATGCAATGGACACATACAGTGGAACAGATGTGTACTTTTTATTCAGAACAACACAATGTCAGTTTGAGCCCTGTTTAATGCTCCAGCATCTTCTTTTTCCAGCAACTTATGAGAACTTTTAGAGTATTTTTGTGTGTGCCTCTTTGATACCCAAGAACATTATAAAATTAAGTTTAGGGTGTCACTTGTTACTTTTATGCTTACTTTTAAAAATGGCTTTATTCTTTCTCAAAGGTAGCTAAAATATGGTTATTTTTCTTACTTTGAAAAAATCTGAACACTACAAGCTGCTGGAGTGTGGTAGAAAATAGGGCCACTTCCACACTAGTGGCCATTAGTGCGTTATATTGTTATAATGGTGGCATTGCCATTCTCATGATGCCATTGGGTTAGGAACACTGTTTTCCACACCCTTCCTCTTTAAGTGGATGGGTAGTGGTATTGCCACCAGTATTCCTTCTGCATTACAGCATCCTTGGCCACTCCTGTGCCCCGCCCTCACCCTGCCCGCCTAACTGATCCTGACTGGGCCATGATTTTTTGTTTGTTTGGTTGTTTGTTTTTTGGAAGCTGTACTAACACAGCAATGTTGTAACAGCATGACATGCCAGTACACTATTGCACTTTTTCCCTATCCTGTTTAAAAACATATTTAAAAAATAAAAAGCTTTGACTCAAAGGAGTCATTTAAAATAAACAGGAAGAGGTGATAGGAAATTACCACACCATGGGAGTTGCTGAGGGAGGGACGAGCTGGGCACACTGACTGCTGGATCTGCCATAACAGGAAGTGCTATCAAGTGCTATAATGGTACCGCAGTATGATGGCTGATTGAAGCACTCCAGAAGACTCTTTCCGGGTCTTTTTTCTGGAAATAGAATATGGTGATTCGGTGACACTTGGGGACAGGATAACAACTGGATAGTGATGACGTCATGCAGAAGCACAGCTCCTGGAGAAGTAAAAACTCCCTGCTATATAGTGATGTTGTGCAGAAATGGCCAGGGTCTCTTACCTGACTGTTTTCACCTCAACAGTCAGAGCAGGGCATGAACCAGCAACATGACAGTTACACTACAAAAGGAATGAAATTATCCCTTGTTAGGTTGCAAATGTAATGCAACTCAATTATGCAGAATGACTTAATTACAAATAACTTGTTAACTATAATGGTGAACAATGCAGCTACGGTGTATGACCCCATATGGCTGAAATCCTTCCATAATGTTTGAGCTCAGACATAAGTCTCCCTGGGCAGTTCAGTCAATGCTCCCTCTCTATAGGCTTTGATACCATTGTTTCTTGCTCAGCAATTAGCCTTGTAGATGAAGTAGTCATTTCTTGTTTATTGCTGTAAACATTAATGACTGGTTTCTCCTCTTCTCTTAGGCCCTTTTCGCACGGGCTTTCTCTCGCAAAATAGCCCCGTGAGCCTCGCGGGAGTGGGAGCGTCACTCTGCACAACGCACTCCCACTTCCGCCACGCTCACGGGGCTGCAGCAGCGCGATCGCGTTTTTTTTAATTTTCGCTTCGAAGTGAAAATCACCCGCGCTCGCGCAACGCTCCCGGCGCCCATGCGCGCTTACCTGCTGTGCGGAGCGTCGGGGAGGCGGCCGGGTCGTGCTTCCTTCCCTCCGCCTCTGCGGAAGGAAGGGGCGGGGTGCTAGCGCGAGCGGGGAGGACGGACGCGCCAGCCTGCTGCCTCACGCAGGTGGGGAGGACGGACGCGCCAGCCTGCTGCCTCGCGCAGGTGAGGAGGGCGGCTCGTGCGAGAAGCCTCCTCCGGGAGGCTGCCGCTTCCCCCTCGTTCCTTCGCCTGCGGAAGGAACGAGGGGGAAGCGGCAGCCTCCCGGAGGAGGCTTCTCGCGCGAGCCGCCCTCCCCCTCGCGCGAGAAGCCTCAATGCAAAAGGGGCCTTAATTTCCCTTCTTTGAAATAGTAAAACAGTGTTGCTATTGGTTTAAATTCTCTACCTTACAATGTTTGCATAATTCCTTATGCAACAAGGACGTAATCACCAGTAATGATAGCTGTATTAATTACAAGCTCTAGAAAGAACTCAGAAATCTAAGTGACTGCTCTACCGTTCAACAGAAGGCAATCTGAAAAGATATTTGGTTTAAAATAAGAACCGATATGGTATAAGAGCTAAATGTTGAAGTTGGCTAGGGAGGTGGGAGTTCTCTCATTCACAAAGCAAATATTGTAGCATAGAGATGTCACTGATTGTTTCCATGCCAGATTTCTTTAGTTCTGCTAAGGTGTGGCTTTCCTCCTGCAATCCATGTCTTCTTCACATGGCCAAAATTCATCTATAATGTTTATACTTTGAAGTAACTCTTCTTCAGCAGCTTCAGTTAAAAGCTTTCTTTCCTATGGGCTTTGTCAGTAATTGTTTCGTGTTCAGCAAGTGGTCATTACAGATGAAGTGCTCCATATAACTAATCAGTTTCTGTTTCCTGAAGGGAAGGTGGGTGAATGACTGCTTCTCTTACTTCTTTCTTTCGTTTCCTTTCCTTTCCTACCTTATCTTACCTTAATTGTAAAATACTAGTCCTGCCCCAAGCTTAAATTTTGTTATGTTCTCCAGGATCTTAGACTCGCAACTCTCTTAAAAATGTTATTGCTGGAATAGACTTTGTTAAAATAAGTGAGCATTCCTAGCAAGCTTTTCATATGAGCCTCATTCTTTGGGCTAAGGATTTAAAACTGTAGTTCTTCAGCCTAGATTACAAAATTATTGCAATTTCATACCACTTCATCTATGCCTCCAGTGAAGTTCTGGGAATTGTAGGTTGGTAAAGTGCTTAGAATTCTCTGCTAGGGGACCCTAATCCACTCCCCTGAATAACACCACTACTAGAGCTCTCTGGCAGAGAATTCTAAGTACCTCACCAAGCTACAAATTCCAGTGTTCCTCACAGGGTAACTGACAATTAAAATTGGTATCAAAATGCTGTAACTGTGTAATGTGACATACACTCCTTGTTTAAGGGTATCAGTATTTAGTTCTTTTTCAATTCAGCTATAGCACAGGAATTTTATTAACCAGGTGGCAAGCCTCTATTTCTCTTCCTCAGCTGCAGTTTCCTCTCTCAACACCTTATTGCAATTCCCTTCAGCCTTGAATTAACCCTGCACTGGTGGCAGAAAGGGATAAACATGTATATATGAAAGTGGATCTAGCTCCAGTTTTGACAGTGGTTCTGGCAGAGTCTTTTCACCTAGCAGTGGCAGCAGGACTCTAAGCATGTCTAGGAGTTTGCATTTTAATTTCCCACAAAGCTTTATAGGATCCCTTTGTAGAATCAACTCAGAATGCTTTAGAAAGTTAAAATGGAGGCTCATAGATCTAACTGCATCAGGTAAGGATGTCCTGAGGCACATGTTGGTGTTAATATCTGCTAGGGCCAAAAAATGTCAGCTGCTGATGCCAGATATATGTGATGAGGGGTAGGGGGTGCGACTGGAATTGCACCTGCTGATCCTTCTCCAGGGTTGGCTTCATGCATTGCCCAAAAAGAGGACAAAGAGGGTGTAGGTTTACACTAAACTTGTGTACACTAATTTATAGGCACAGGCAAATTTAGGCCACTTCTGCACAAGACTGTTATAATGCTGTTATTCCACTTTCAACATCCTATGGAATCCTCAAAGGCCCCTCTCTAAACTGTAAAGCCCACGATTCCATAGGATGTTGAAAGTGGAATAATAGCACTGTAACAATTTAGTGCTGAAATGGCCTTAGAAATACAATTTTACCTTATATAGTAAGCCACTTTGGGGCCCATATTGGGAGAAAGGTGGGGTATAAACCAGACCAAACCAAACCAGAAATAATAAAGTAAAGTAAGGTAAAGTAAAAGAAATGAAAAAGAAAAAGAAACAATAGCTGGGCTCTTGTGTAAACCAAGCAGAATGTAAATCTTCACCAGGCACAGTTCCACTTCTTCCCCTTCCAGCTCTTCCTGGGGCACACCATCTACCTCTATGCTACCTGGGCACAAACTCATACCTAGGCCATTTAGTGACTGGGGGAGGTTGGGGAATGACCAGTCAGCATCTGGCTGTTTGAAGAAACAGCCATCCTCCTGGACCTATAGAGGACCCCCACCCCCAGAGTCCAAGGGAATGCTGCTCCTTCATGCATCTGGCTGCAGTTACACAGCCAGACAGATGCTCAGATGCCCGTCTCTGGCCATTAAATAACCCGGGTGGGGGCACAGCCAGGTGTCATGGAAGTAAATGGTGCAGGCAGGGAAGTAGTTGTAAATGGAACTGTTGGATCTGCAATGCCCAAAAAGGATGTACAAAGGTGTAATTTGTAATTATTGCCGTGTATATCAACAAATAAGGTTCTAGTCAATTATTATAATGGAAATAAAAATAAATATATCATAAAGGGGAAGACTGTGCTGTGATTACTTGTGTCATTTGCTTTCCACCTGCAAGCTGCTGATGGATAACTGAAAAATCCCTGATCTCCCTCCCTATATTTTTTTGAATTTTAGAGTGAACATAGACTTGGACAGCCCTCGAAACAGAGGATAACTGCCAACAGAGAACTGATTTCTGTAACGTAGGGCATTTGGCCATCCTATCTATTCCTAGCCTTTAAATGTTAAGCTTCTCGGACGCACCGATCTCATCCTCCATTTTCTCATCTTTATGGAATGGTATAAAAAATTTGAGTTAGCATAACCTTTGGTGGAGCATCAGGTAAGTTTACAATGTTTCACCAAGGATGAATTTGTCCTCTTTTTACAGCCTTGTGTTTCAAGCTATGAATCTATCATAAATTGCTAAGGAACTGCAAACCAAGTCTGATGTAATGCAATTAATTTAGAGAAGGTTCTCTCCTAAGCCACTTAAGCTGATTGGATTCATAGACTACAGAAAGGGGAAATCCAAATGACAAAGAACTGGGAGGATCTTCTGTAGAAGGAAGGGCTAAAATGTTTGGGGCTTTTTCCTTTAGAACCTTTTTTTTTAAGATAACTTAAAGGAAAGAAGATAAAAGTGAACAAAAATCATGCATGATATGAATAAAGTAGACAGAAAGCAGAAGGCAGAAGATTTGCCCTCTCTCATAACAGTAGAAAAAACTGGCTAGCAAGGTGTGAGGAAAGTTGTGGCCCTTGAACTGCAACTCCCATCAAACTCTCCAGGATAGTCAATAGAGAGAGGTGATGGAAATTGGAGTCCAACAATATGTGGAGGATCACATGCTCCTCGCTCCTGGATTTAATAGGACACTCAGGAGAAACAAAATAAAATACATCTTCATACAACATAATTAGTTAACCCATTATGTGGTATTAAGAACTCGCTAATGCCCCTTTACAGCATTACTTGTGCAATTGATCAATGAGAATACAAGGGACCTGCAACGCTATGTGTTTAGCCAAGTTCTTCAGGCTGTGTGACTTTTTCTGGCCCCTTAGTTGCTGAGGCATAATTTCTCCAATTGGGAGAGTTCTGAAGTATAGAAAATACCCAACAGTCAAAAGAACATGCTGAGATGCACTGTATAACATAGGAGGAAGACTAAACATATGGCCACCCAGACTTTTTGTACTCACATTGACCAATCACACAGCTAACATCTGTGACGGACTTTATATGGGGATTAGACAATCCATGGCTATTAGCAGATTTGATCTAACACTTTTAGTTGCCTTAGGCAAAGCAGTAAATGGCACATCACACTTAACAAAATCAAGGCATGTGTACCCAAGTCAGCACCTGATGCAAAATATTCTTGAAACACCTCTCCCCATCTTTTCTAGTAAAAATGAAAAACTAAACAAGTCCTTCTCTTTTATGACACTCACAGGCCTAAAACCTATTGCTAGCCCTGAATAGAGTAAACCCAATGAATCAGTGGGATTTACCTATGCATTGACTCACCATTGAACAAGTGATTAAATGGGTCTACTCTAGTTGAACCAGTCAACTAGCCAGCCATAGTTTGTTGCCTCACCTAGCAACTTCACTGTGACTAATGATAGGGCTGACCTTGATGGCTAAAGAAACTACAGTTCTTGACGTTCACGAATTTGATTATTCATGGGCACATGTGCCTTCCCCCCGCCACATTCCCATGCATTTTGACTCAGTGCAAAGAACTTGTGCCAAAGCAAAATGGAAGGGAAAGGGAGGTGGGGAAAGCTCATACAAGCTTTCTGGGGGCCCCCTGGAGCTCCCTCCTTTCCCTTCCCATGCAAAATGGAAGGGAAAGGGGATCGGGGGAAACTTTCATGAGCCTTCCTTTCCACCCTCTGGAGCTCCCCTGCCATTCCTATGCATTTTGCCCTGGTGCCAAGAACTCATGACAAGGCAAAACAGAGAGGAATGGGGGAGGCTCAGTGTTGGGGCAAAGCATAGGAATGGCAGGGGAAACTCTGGAAGGGGGAAGGAAGGCTGGCATATGCTTTCCTCCTCCTCCTCCCCCCATTCCCTTCCCTTTTGCACTGGAATGGGGAGGGGGGAGCCCTGGAAGAGAATGGGAGGGGAAGGGGGAGTTATTTGCAATTTTTCCACTTTTGCCAGGGTCGTGCACACCAAACTCTTGCAAAAGTGGAAGGACAACTGTAGGATACCTCCAAATGCTTATTATTGAGGGTACAGAGGAGGAACTAATGCTGTCACGACCTGTTTATGGACTTTCAAGAAACCTCTGGTTGTTGGAAACCAGATGCACCTTTGCTTTTCTTTTGTTGTCTTTGAAAAGTGCGCGGAAATGCTGATTGGTGGCTCCCCCGCTCAGATTGGGGTGAGAAACCAAAAAGTTTAATGCGACCACATGCTCTCTAACGTGTAAAAGGCACCCGATCAAGGTCGAACTGGGAAGCTTTAAAAACCCCGTGTGAAAAGGGCCAAAGCTTGAAATGAAAGGACTGTGTGCCGCTAGTAGTATCAATGGGTTAAGCTGAGACTAGTTTCAGTGTGTTGGTTATAAATAAAGAGCATGCAGCTGAAATTTTGTTGGGGGTCTTTGTAAGTGGATTTACGTCCTCAGGAATTAGAACTGGGCAGTTCCATGATGTTCATATCCAGTAGAGGGTTGCTGTTACATTACTACGTAGCAGAGCTGGTAAAGAGACCAATGCACAAAGGGACCAATGCACCATGGAATGTAGATTGCGTTGCTTCTGATGTATATCTTATCAGGCCTGATGTCCATTGGACACCAACGCACATTGGATACTCTTGCCAGTGTTCTGTTACACATCCTTGCAGTTCAGTTAAGAGGTTTCTTAGTGCCTTTGCTACGTAGCTAAGTATATGTTAAATTGCGTAATATTACAGGTCATATAGGATTCCAGCTTGGGTTTCCAGTGTCATTTTTGAGACTGAACTCTCCAAGAATTTGGCATTTCTAGGTCATCTTCCTAAACAAACAAGATTGTCTGTTATTACTTTGACTGAAAACCAACAGAAGCGCAAGTAATGACTACAGTGCCAAATTCAGGTTTCACTAAAAGGATGATGTGGATGACCTTTATACAACCTTTGGTATATTTCTTTCTGCTTTTTGGTAAATGCTAGTGACCTGTCATTCTGAAGATTTCTGATTCCACTTTTTCTCTTTTCCTAGAAATCATGTGAAGAACACAACTAGTTTATTATACTGCATCATTTAGTCCTAATGCAGTATGTTCTGGAATATCAATGCATTCTAATCTAGGTGATGTCCCATGAGTTATATCAATCTGAGTCAAATTGTTTGGTCATGGCTCTGTAGTTTGGTGAGGGACTTAGAATTCTCTTCTAGAGAGTTTGCACACATTCCTCTACAGCAGTCCTGAATGGTATTAGAGCATTCTAGCTGTTAGTCACCAAATTAAAAGCAACTGGGCCAGGAAGCTCTTGCCAATCTCCTCTAGATTTTCTGCAATACTGACCCATCCCAGCTTGTTTCCAAGCCACAGGGTAGAATTAAACTCCAGCCATGCTGTGGTTATAAGCCTGCTCCTTCCCCATATGCCACATTTCTGATAAGGATATTCCCATATCCAAATACACTCCCCCCGTATTCAATGAAAAACAGATTTGTAGCTGGAAGCTATGTATTTTCAGAATGGCTGCTTTGGTTCTCATGATAGCTAAGAATTTTTAATTCAGGAACAGATGACTGCCTGGACAAAATACATCCCACACTTTCTTCATCACAGCAAGTTGTACTGGGAGTATTTTGTTTTTAGTTTTTCTTCAGGGAATGGCAACGATGTTGTTATGGGTGGGGGTTGAGGACATTGCTTCACCAATAAGAATTCCCCCTCCCATGAAATTTTCTTTCAGTTTCCAAATTAATAGCATTGCACTGAAAATTATTCACACCTAGAACTCTCCTATATGCTGTGTTTGCATTCCTTTAGTAATGTTGCCTGCCCCTTTAAATTTAACCTTGTTTTAAATTTCTGTAAGCCACCTTGGGAGATATAATTGTTGTTGTTAACTGCTATCAAGTCAACTTTGGCTTATGGTGAGCCTATGAAGGAGGGATCTCTAAGTGACCCTATCATTAAGGTTCAGGCTTGTAGATTCAGAGACGTGGCTTCCTTGATTGAGCCTATCCATCTGTATGGAATGCAGTCTTCCTCTTTTCTACTGCCTTTTACCCTACCAAGCATTTGTTACTTTTCTAGTGAGTCATGAAACAGCCAAAGTATGTATCCAAAGTAGAAAAGTCACAGTTCAGTCCTACTTGCTTCTAGGGAGAGCTGAGGCTTGATTTGCGGCAGAACCCATTGATTTGTCTGCTTAGCAATCCACAACATCCATAGAGCTCTTCTTCAGTACAACATTTCAAATTAGCTGATTTTCTTCCTAACAGATTTCTTCATTGTCTAGCTTACACAGCCACACATAGAAATTGGAAATATAACGGCATGTACAATCATAACTTTAATATTCAGTTATATGTCTTTTACATTTCAGTATCTTGTCTAGTTTCTCCATAGCCCTTCTTGCAGGTCTTAGGCCCTTTCTGCACCAGGCAATTAGAACGGGGCAGTGCGTCCTCTCATGGAGGTCGTCTGCACCTTGGAGGGGACTAGGAGTGGACTACTTACCTGAGATCCAGACCTCAGACCACTCCAAAATGACCCCAAGTGGTCCTCCAGTGTGTTTTTGAAAGACCAGAAAAAACAGGTCTTTATTTTCTGGAACATGCCATTGTGTTACTGCTCCCTTGTGCAGATTCGCAGGCTCGCACCAATGTGAGCCTGCAATCTGCAGAGGGTGGGCTTCAGGCGTGGCAAGTTTGAGCGGTTGGTCGGGACCCATGACCAACCGGAAGCCACCATTTTGGAAGCTGGAAGCCACCATTTTGGAAGCTGGAGCAGTGCGGATCTACAGACCTCGCACTGCTCCGATTCACCCTGGACCAAGGAGGAGGCCTGTGGAAGGGCTTCAGGGGCAGTCCACGTTGCTTTGGACCCCAGAAGAAGTGGTAGGTAACAGCACAGAGCGATTCCCTCGCCTTGTGCGGAAAGGGCCTTAGTCTTTTTCTGATTTCTTGGCTGAAGTCTCCATTCGGATTAATAGCTGAGCCAAGGTATGGAAAATCTTGAACGTTTTCAATTTCTTCATCATTTACTTTAAGGTTATGGAAATCATACGTGGTCATTAGTTTATTTTTGTTTTCTTAAAATTCAACTATAAACCTATCTTTTCACCTTCTTCCTTGTTTTTCTTCAGTAATTGTTCCAAGTCTTTGCTGTTTTCTGCTAGTAGTACAGTGTCATCTGAATATCTTAAATTGTTGCTGTACCTTTCTCCAATTTTTATACCTCCTTCCTACTTCATGTATCATATCGTCAGCATAAAGTTAAACAGAAGGTGTGATAAAATGCAACTTTGCTTGACCCCACTGTCAATTAGAAACCATTCTGTTTTTCTATATTCTCTCCTATCTCTTGTCCTGAGTACAGGACAATCAGATGTTGCGGCACACCCTTTCTTTAAGACCAATCCATAGTTTTTCATGATCTATACTGTCAAAGTCTTTGCTATAATCTATAAAGCACAGGCTGTTTTTTTCCCCCTGAAATTCTTTGGTGCACTCCATTATCCAATGTATATTTGCAATATGATCCCTGGTGCTTCTTCTTTTCCTAAATGTAGCTTGGGTGACTGACTCAAAATGTCCCAGACCTGTTCACTTTAGCTGACTCACCTCAACTATTGCAATCTTTATACATTCTATTTTTTGTTTTACTATGTCTAGCTTCATGCATTCCATGTTCTTATAATGTATGTTGGAAGAAAGGTGAAGTACATATTCAATAAATATATACATAAAATTTTCTTTGGATGTCTAAACTTTCTTTGTAAAAAAACTTAATTGAATATTTATATTACCGCAATGCTAGAAATTCAGGGACTGAATTTCTTCATTCTTCCTGTCTCCAAGTATACTCCTGGAGATCAGAAATTCTTTCTGATACCCAATGATCTGCTGGTAGATACAGATATAAACTGAGGGTACTTTATCACATCTAGAAGCAGTGTTTGTAACTTAAAAGATTTATGAGCCTGGGCTCATACGACATAAATCTGCATGTAGTTTCCATATGCTTTGATGTATCGATGATATGCACATAGGAATATATATACTGTCCTGAAAAGTAGATCCAGGTTCAGACTCCACCATCTCCATATGGCCTGCTAGTTGCAAGGTCTTATTGCATAAAGATTTATGTGAACTCCAACAAGTTGATGTTTCTCATCCTTTCTTTCCCTTCTGTGAAAATGGAGAAACATTAGCCTATCTGTTCTACACAGCCTAACAAGAACTTAGTCCCTTTCACACTACATAATTATATATTTTTATTCTACTTTAACTGCCATGGAATTCTAGGGTTTATAATTTGTTGAGGCACTAGAGCTCTCTGGAAGAGAATTCTAAATACTCTTCCCTAAACTGCAGCTCTCAAGGTTTCATAGGATGTTGCCATGACAGTTAAAGTAGAATAAAAATACTATAATTGTGTATCATGAAAGGGCCATAAGTGTGGAAGGTATCTAGTATTAATAAGCACTTTTCTAAGTACTTCATTCACTGTATCTCAGAAAATTCTCAAAGCAACCAATAATGCTATCCCTGTATTATGGATGGGAGCTATCTAAAGTCATCTACTGGAGCATAAGAATGTCCTGGTCTATAGATTGTGCATTAGTCAGTTACTACACTTGCTTTTAACATTAAATAGCAATCAATACAAATTGGAATATCTCAAATCAAAAGGTAAGCAATTTCCATGTTATTTCTTGTGTCTGATTGGTAAAGCTTACTAAGTAGAAATGAATGAATCTCTAAATGTGTATCAAATTATTTAAAGCTTTTGGATAATATCTTGGCTCTTGTATAACTGATAGAGTAAACAAAAGCTTATGGAATTCACAGACAAGCCTTATATAGACCTCATTTAAAAATTAATACAGTAATAGATGAAAGAGCTATTGGTATATGGTAAAAGCCCTCTTATGTGTAAAGCATTAAAGATATATATATATGAGAAGCTGTTATATAAGAAAATTGATTTATGCTTGCATCCATTAATAACTTTCTGCATAACTTATCATTTCAAGAATACCAAGTACTTCCATGTGATCTGTCAATGCAAAATAAAATCACCTGAGAGCACCAATAAGCCATTATATTCTCAAAACATCCTCTTGGAAGTTAAAAAACCTCAACTACATATATTGCAGAACATGCTGCTGCATCTTTTAAATATTACTCTGGTGAGAGGGATGAAGGTATTCAGTATTAATATTTCCTATTTAATGACAGTATCTTACCTAAAAATAAGCTATATTTTCTGAAGATATATGCAGCAGTATGGTTTTGTGAAATTACTATTTTCTTTCTAAAAGGCAACATGCGGAAGCAGTCTATTCAACCTTTACTCTCCTGCACTTTAAAGATAGCTCCCCTATCAAGAATTCTGTGCTAAAAATATCCCTTTCTTTATGTAGCTCAGGGGAAAGCTATCCCTGCATGGCGTCTTCTGAATCCAGAGTATACATAGAAAAATCTTTTTATTAATGCACATAATTTCAACTTGAGTTCTGTGCTGTATCTGGAGAATGGTGGGGATTCCCAGTAATAACATTGTCCATACATAGACACCAAGGTTTTCTGATTTAAAATTAGATATGGTAAAGAAAATCTTTTAAAGATAATAATTTGATCTCCAAGCTGATCTATAGATTTTAAAAAACTGAAGCCTGGATTACTATGAATATGCTTCTTTAGTGAAATCCCTGGATATAGTAATTGTACCCACAAAATACGTCTTTGTTTAGGGGAGGGAAACCCTCTCTTCTCATTGTCTCTGGAAACATAATATGTTACCTTCCAGTCCATAATGTCAATAACTGTGGTCATAAAGAATTCGGACTATCCTGTTGGTAAGTAACCTTGGTTTTCATCCCAGGTCCAGACATGCCATGTGGGATGGTGAGATGACCACTTGAAACAGCAGGTGTGGAGTACTGATGAAGTGTTGGAAGAGAGAGTTGCCTGTGCTCCAGGGCTTACCCTGTGCCCTCCTAAGTTAAATTGTTGTCTTTTGGTTCAGCAGATAATGCTGTTGCTCATCAGTATCAGTGCTAACTCAAGTCAGGTTCTGGTTATGGAATGGGAGAGTCAACATCTTCACCTCAGACAGCAAAATGATTTCAGCTGGCATTGTTTCTCCTACTTGGTCTACAAGAGTTACTTGGTCCATAAAGGCCAGATTCAAAGCAAATGCCCCCTTGGGTGGTCCAAAATCTGCAAATGACATTGCTTTCACAGCACACAGTTATAGTACTTCGTTAATTTAACTGCCATAGCTTCATTGTAAGGAATCCTGGGATTTTTAGTTTGGTGAGGCACTAGCACACTCTCTAGAAGAGAATGTTGAACTCCTCATGAAACTTTCAATCTCAGGATGCCACAGGATGGCACAATGGCAGTTAAAATGGTACCCAATTGCTATGGTTGTAAAATGTGAAAGAGAGAAAGAGATTTGACCATAGCACCACCCACAACTGAGCAACCCAATTGTTTCAAAAGTGTCCTTTTGAAAAATCCAGTTGAAGTAGGGCAAGGAATCAACTTACTCATCTCTAGAAAATAATGTCTATCATGCCTCTGATCCAATTGTGTTATAATTTTCAATAGGGATGGCTCAGCAACCAGTGTAGAACCAGGAGAGAAAACATCAGAAATTATAATCCTGCCAGGAAACTTATCTAGAACTGCTTGGGCTGATGCCAGTGATTGTGCATACAATTTGAATGAAACAGTTTTGGGTTTTTTTAAAAAATTGCTAGTGCCTGCAATCCTTTAAAGTTGTTTCATACCAATTTTCATGTGGAAAGAACTCAAAAGAGCAGTTTGCCAAAATAAGATGAAAAAAGTATTAACAGTAGTTTGTTAATTGGCCCTGAACTAGAGACGAAATTCTTCACTTCTTTCATTCTGGATAGAAGGAAGAAATAAGTAATTTTAACAATTTTCTTCTTGTCTTAAAAACTGGGCAGTTTATAAAGAGCATGTCAAATCCACACATAGTATACCATATTTCTGCACAGAAAATGCTGCTTCCTCACAAAAAAACAAAAACAAAAAAACAAATCCTGCTTTATGCACAAAACTCTTTGTAAGTTTACCCTTGTAATATCAGTAGGGTCTCCTTCCTGTGACATCACAAGGGGTCTGGTCTGGGAATGTCAGGATTTGGCATAGTCCTAATCTGGCAGCCCTAAAGGGGAGTGAGAGCAAGAAAGAAGTCAAATGTTTCCTGACAGACTTTTACATGTATGGAGAGACTGGAGGATGGCTGTGGCAACACAGTTGGCATCAAATGGAAGCTACTGTTTCTAGTTACAATAGGGAAAATGTCTGCTTTGCCAGGACCATGGACCATCACGAAATTATTACTAATGATGTTGAAGAACTTGGAAACATTGTTGGTGTACCATAACTTCCAAATCATCATGTCTAGTGACCCTTCTGCCTCGGCAATTCTAGGTAATATAGCTCCAAAAAGTAATGTTTCCAAGTTCTGTTCTGGGCATGCTTGGAAAGACAACATTCATTTTGATGTAGGGTAACAGAACATGCATCTAGAGTAGGTGTGATTGATTGATTTATCCATGTCCTTGAGCAGAATCCACTGAGGGGTTTGGTAGAGGCTATTGATATACTTTGGTTGTACATCCCAGAAAATAAAGTTTTAGCTTAAACCTACAAGAATAAGTGTAAAAGGAAGCACTTAAATCCCTTGGGTGAGTAGATTTGTGACAGTGCTGCTGGCTGTTGGAACAAATAAGGGAAAACCAACATAAAAACAAATATTCCAGGGAATAGGAATATATTTATTTAATCAGTTTCCTATTGAAATATATCCTATCCCCTCCCCTTGCATGGCACTCGAATCAGCTAACAGTCAGAAAATACAGCTTAAAAACAACATCCTAAATTAAAACTCAGAGCATCTTACATGAAAACACAGCACAACTGTGTTATGTAAGATCACTGTTTTTCATTAGGTGATTTCCAGGAAATACCATAAACAACGAGCAAAAATAATGTGGATTATGTTTAGCTTCTTAGCGATTCTGGATATGCCTGTGGATGTATTCAAGATATCATTGCTGCTAGTTCTAAACACTGCCCAGAAGAATTAAACTATTATACACCTCCTTCTACAGTGTTCCCCAAGAAGAGTTTCTGTTTTGTGAATAGGACTCAGTGCTGTGTGTTCCTGTATTTGCTTTTAAATTTTCTCATGACTTATACAGAGCCATAAGAGGAAGTTCCAGGAGGCAGCATAATGCCTGCGATCTTATTCCAGGAAATATCCACATGGGAATATGTTTGCATCAGTACTGTGCCAGCAATCTCACAGATTGTCTTTGAAGTCTGATTCCCTGAAAAAGTACTGTCACCACAAGATTCTGTGGGGCAGAAGATTTGATGAATGCCAGTGAGATGTTAAATGTTACATTCTTATTAATTAGCAAAGGTAGCAGATTTTTCCCCTGTGCAGAACTCTATGTCTGTGCTTTGACTCAAGGTGCATCAGACTTCTGTGCTTTGATTCAAGGTGTATGAGACAACTGTGCTGCACATTTGTGCTTTGATTCAGGGTGCATCAGGCATTCCCAATAGTGGTTGACTTACCTTTAATAGCTCCCTGTACATGGTCGGAAACATTTCACAGTATTGTGTGTTTATTAAATTTTCTTCCTTTCTGTTGGGGAGGAGCTGTATTTGTCATGTTTATAGCATTAAAAACTTAAAACTTTGCTTACTACCAAGGTAAATAGGACAAATAAGAATGACAATTCAATATATTCCAAATAACATTCTAGCATATTCTATAGTAGCATTCCTGTGTTTGTATCATTTAAAAAGTGGCTAGATATTGTCCCCTTAGTCAACAATGGTAAAGGACTGTGGGGTTGTATTCCAACACATCTGGATTACCCTGGTGGTTGGGAGTGGTTTGGTGGATAATGTCCCATCTGTCTAAACAATAGGGCTAGGCCTCCATGGGGCTAGCCAGAACAAAATTTGTGGCACTCTGATCTTGGGCCTCCATGCCACCAGGAAACTGCTGGATTGGAGCAAAAGTAGACACAGTAATCATTTCTTATAAATAATACTTTTTGGAACATGAAAGAAAATGTAAACATTTTTATTTGGCAGTTTTCAAATAGGTATGTAATGGAAAATTACATCTTATCGTTTCCCCTCCCCACCTAAAACAGATGGAGTTTCACTACATATTTACATAGTGGTTTCAAAGAATAGTTAACAATTTAATTTGTCTTGCTTAAAAATGCAATTTTCAACAGCACTAGACTGGACATTTATGGATGAAGATACTTAATTCTAGCAATCTCAACTGTTAAAGGCATTCCGCAGACTGGAAGTAAAGAGAATCATTGTCATGCACCAAGTTCATTAAGTCCTCATGATTGCTGGAGGAAGTCTCACAACAGACTCCACACTCTCTTGTGTTTGTGTGTGTGTGTGTGTGTGTGTCATGCGCTTAAGTCAACTATGATATGTTTATAAATCACTGTGTTCCCTTTAAAGCTTGATGCAAAAAGAAAATCTTTTTTGTCAACAAAGACATGTGTGAAAGATCTTGGTGCTTGTATATTTAATTCTTGAAACTTCACAAACTTGGTTTTTCCTGCATCCCAAAAGTAGACTTGGGTAAAAGAATAATCACTTCCAAGAATGGCATATTGGTAATTCTTTATCTGAAGAGGTTGGAATACCATTGATCCCCTTGATGGCATCCTTTGTAAATCCAGAAATTTAGATCCTCCCCATTTCATCACCTTGGAATCTCCAATGAATCTTGTTAGACAAACATAAATATCATCCTTCACTTTGAAGTGCTTAACAGCATAAACATCTTCCATATCTGGAATATCAACAGGATCAATGAAGTTGCTTGTCCCTTTGCTCCACTGATATATGACAGGGTGCTGAGAACTACTTGATAGGATCAAGTGAGGTTTTCCAGCTATTTCAAGATACTCCACATCTGTATCTCTGTACCACTCATGCAAAGACTGGTCAGAATAAAACCCATTTCCATTCCATTTGTAAACAGTGGTGATGCCAGCTTTCGAACTGTCTGCTATTGCAAAGTATGAATCTTCTGCAATAGTGAATGTTTCAATGTCATTGGGCTTTCTGATTTTGAGAATCTCAATGTCCTGGATTTTTATAAATTTGTTTGCATGAATATCTCTTTTGTAGATATGTGAACCACCAAACAGTTGGGCAACAATGACATACAGGCGATTCTCAACAATAACAGGCTTGCAGACAACCACTGAAATCCCTGCACAAAAAAGGGGGTAAAAGGATAGTATCATCAACTAGTATAAATATCAGGTAGCATAATGTTCATGTAGCTCAACTGGCCTTACCTGTAATATTGTCAAAATTTCTAAAAGTCCCTTCCACATGGTCCCATTGAAGAAAGATACATTTTCCAGTAAAAGGCTGGGCGATAACCACATATTCGTCATTCAGGTATGAGAAACTGTCCACCGAGAGGGACTGATATGGCAATTTTCGAAATACAACAAATTCTGCAAAAGTAATTATCAAAAGATTACTTTCATTCATTTTAATGGATTTTTAAAATATCATTCCTTCACTGACCATTTACTTTCAACAATCTTGTCCCCTGTTAAATAGACTGTAGTTCAAAACAGAAGTTGATGATTTTATTCAAAAGCAAGCAGTAAATGTGTTTAGCCTAGCTACATATAATCTATCCAGTCCTTCATTAACCTATCTTAATTATCACAACTGTAGTACAATAATGTTTCATCAGTTTGCTAAGAAAATATGGCTGCTACCATGAAAGATCCCAGCCTTGAAAGTGACATGGTACCATCTTCAGTCAATAAATACATTGCATAAATATGACATCTTTTTGTGTGAAAATGCTGTTTCATAAACTTTTTTTTTTTGCAAAAAAGTCCCCAAACTGAAACAAACTGATCACAAAACAATGGTCATTATCCTTTTTGGTAGTTATGTATCCATAACCAAGAGTTATATACTCATGACAGTTTTATATTTATGCTCCCAATGTAACTCCTATACTAGGAAGCAACAGTTGTAATTGAAGAGAGTTTGCTCCTTTTGTCAATCAGGAAGCAGCTGGCTGACTTTTCTATCCACCCCTCATGTGAATGATCTTTGAAGTAAGGGGAAACTGTGATGGGGTTGTGCTTCTGCCTGTTGAACCAGAGACCCTTAACTGGAGGGGATGGAAATACCATTCAGCTGCTTCCTGAGTGGCAGGGTAACAGACTCCTTTGCTCACAGCAACTGCCTCCTGGTAAGTGCAGATTTAGAGGATTGCACTGTAGCACAGTTAACACAGTGTTTACCAAACATAAACTCCCAACAGGATCCTGGCCAATGTGCAAAAAAATCTTGCAGTGTGTCAAAGTGTGTCAAAGCACACTTTCTCAATGAGGATTACAAAAACTATGGATATTCTTTACATCTCTTGATCACTAAGTTTTACATGGGAGAACCCAAGCAACACACACTATAAAAGAATCAAGGAGATAAATGCATGCATGCAACTTTTTGTTGTCCTTGAAAATTAAATTACTGTACTCTATAATATTGTCTGAAATTACTGTCTTATGCAAGTGATCTGCTTTTACAGTTAAATGCCTGTATCAGAAAACAGCAATGTTGGCCACTGCTATTATCTGCAGTAGAATTCATGTTATTTAAAGAGCAGCTGTTCAAAGTATATGGATTCAAAATACTGTACACATATCAGTGTACCTCTGTGTCTACTGTTACTCTGAAAACCTATTTATTTATTTATTTTACAGTTCCTTTTCTAATAACTAAGGGTGATACACAAAAAGAGGGTCACAGATCTCAAAATTAAACATGGGATTAACCGGAAGGCAGGGGAATAGAGATAGGCCACTAGAAGCTGCACATAGCATAGGCCCCTGAAAGTGGAGGAAAATAAAAGAAGACTATTACTGTCTTCACAGTATAGTCAGGTTTGGGCTCAGATGGCCTATCAATGGGGGGAGGAGTCTCAATGGAAGAAGAACTCACGCAAGACATTTTCCTACCTGAGATGAAAGACAAAAGTATGCCCCAGTTTCTCTTAAATTTGCTGACAAGACTGGCAGCAAAATTATATTTCAGTACTGATGATGTAACCACATTTTCCACTTCATCTGTGGGTAGCACACTATTGGGGCATGTGTGTGCAGGGAAGGACCTGTGAATATGCAATGGTGACCTCCAGAGGAGAGGAACAGCTGGACAAATGCCTTTGCTCTGACCAGGAGAAAGCCTGGGGCTGATGAGGAGCTATAACAGAATAAAAGGGAAGAAAGAGGAGGGGGAGAAATGTGGCAGCATCTTTAAGGCTAACTGGTTTTGACACCTTACCCAACTTTTCTAACATGGACAAATTATCTGGCATAGGCCGTTTGTCACCAACTCTTGCCTACCAACAGTCCTTAGAATGAGTAAGTGTTGAGTGAAAGCAGTCATTGGTTGGTTATTTCTAACATGGATTTTTTTTAAAAAAAAATCTCAACTGCTGCTAGAATGAACTCAAAAAAACTATTTCCACATCCCAATCTGATGGTCATTCCTATTTACTTTTGTGAACCATCACTAAGTTGTAAACCATCAGTATTCTGAAGGTCCCAGTTTCAGCCTCTGGTATCTCCAGCAGGATTCTAACATTTAACTGTGAGAAGAATCAAGTAGCAGCAAGGGATGTCAAAGGCCTCTCCCAAGAATCTCGGTTTCTCCCATTAGCTAGAGTACCGTAGTCACTACTGGGCTAGATGACCAACAGTGGCCCTGCAGTAGGAAAAGGCTGGAAATGTTACTTATTTGAACCTCTGTTTCCAGTGCTGGCTGTGGGATTTGAGTAATTATAATACAAAAAAATAACTTTTAAAGCTCTGGATAAGGCAGTTTCCCAAGTCCAGACAACTTTCAAAATTGTGCAGCTTTGAAAAAAAAAATCACTAATGTTAATGCTATGAATCAAATGCATTTTAATAGCTGTATTTTAAACAGAAAGCATTTGAAAGATTTACCTGTAATAATGCAATCAAATTCATTGGGAGAGAGGTTGTTGATCTTGCGTTTCTTATACTCTGGTGGACTTTCACAGTAAATATCTTCTATTGTTGCATTTGTTCCGCTCACCCACGCCACTAACCACTTCAGTTTGCAATCACACTTGAATGCATTTCCTCTAAGGTCCCTGGTGGGGAGAAGAGGAAGGGTGCTAATGAAGTACAAGTGCTTTTTAAAATTGCCTCTTCCTTACTTATTTGCATCTATTGCTGAACACTTATTTTCAAATGAATGTACGTGTGGGGCTCAAGGCTCTAGCACTGTTGTATTCTACTACAGTTTGGAAAAGTTATGTTTTTGACTACAACTCCCAGAATCCCCCAACCAGCTTGGCATTTTGGGGCATTGTAGTCCAAAACAAGTAATATCTCCAAATTCTCTTCTATTGTACCTGTGCTTTGGCTTACCTCCTGCCAGAGCAATAAGCCACTGTTAAAAGGGCAACTTCACAACGAACAGACAATTATTTTTCGGGCTTTTCCAGTCAAGATCCTTTCAGTATTTTACATCAGGAGTAGACATCTGTTGAGGGTTAGGGGGTACA
>CAOLHI010006090.1:0-43554 GCA_948474755.1 Ctenosaura bakeri | reverse complement strand
GGTTGTGCTTATTACATTTCTCCAGTTTTTGTTTGCTTTAGCCTGCCTATTGTGGTCAAGTGTTGTGTTTTAGAGGCCAGTCTTCTATTTAAAGATATCTTGCACGACATTCCTCTTTTTGAAGGCGTCCTCTGCTGCAGGGGTAGAGCGACATTCAGAGATAGAGCGACATCCCAGATGCTGTCAAACTGCAATTCCCATCAGCCATTATCAGCATAAACAATAGTGATAAATAACGGGAGTTGCAGTCCAGCAACACGTGGAGATCACCTTTCCTCTAGCTGACGTTCAAGTGCTGTTTAAAGATAAAGAAACCTAAGAAGGGACAGCTGGGGCCTTGAAGTTGCTTTTCAACTGATGTTGACTGATGTTATGAGAGGAATAAACACATTCCTCCAGATATTGTTGGACTACGATGCCCAGCACTCATGCAAATAGTCATGTGAAGTTGATTATGGCCCCTGCATGTGTGCAAACCAGAGCTCAAAAACAGTATTTTTGGGAGTACTATGCCAGTACTGGCTGTGGGTGATGGGCTTCATAGTCCAGAGTTTGAGAATATTACTTTTTTAAAATACTAAAATCCCAGAATTCTCTGGTCAGCACAGGCACTACTGTACCATCTGGGTGATTTTGGATGTTGTGCTCCAGACCTTCCCAGGCTCTGGGGAAAAGCAATACACAGTCACAGAGGTGGCAAAACAAGGCTGATAGAACAAAACAGCCACAAAGCAAGTCATGTGCTGTCATAAAAGTTGACACACACAAAAGATATACCTGTCCCATTCCTTCCAGGGTTACGAGCGAATGTGAGACAAGACATATGTCATTTTACATTGTTGAAGTTATTCTGAATCTTTTATAATAAAAATTTAAAGTGGTGGCTAGTAACGTTTCTTCTTGGATTTCAGGTTGTGTCTGGAATAATGTATCGAATAGATTTCGAAATCAAGAAGACAAATTGCTCCAAGGATGAGAATCATGAACTGACAGACAACTGTGCTACTTTGGAAGAAAATGTAAGCAATGGGAAATAGTTACAAGATTATTTTATTTCAAAGAGCTGAAATCAAGCTTAAATGCAAATTCTTGAGTACAACAGTGAAATGTACACAGTCCGCCCTCTGAATATGCGGGACGTTCCATTCCAGGAACTCTTGCATAAAACAAAAACCATGAATGCTCCATCCCATTATCATCAATGGATGCAATGTGTGCACACTCCCAGCAGGATAGAGGTGCGATCTAGACAAGTAATAATACCGCTCTATTCTGCTTTGGTCACCTGGAATACTGTGTCCAGTTCTGGCCACCATAGTTCGAGAAGGATATTGACAAGCTGGAACATGTCCAGAGGAGGGCAACCAAGATGGTAGAATGCTTGGAAACCATGCCCTATGAGGAGCAGTTTAGGGAGCTAGGTATGTTTAGCCTGGAAAAGAGAAGGTTAAGCCATGTTTAAATATTTGAAAGGATGCCACGCTCCAGAGACTAGGACATGGAGCAATGGATTCAAACTACAAGAGGTTTCACCCAAACAACAGAAAGAACTTCCTGATGGTAAGAGCCATTCAACAGTAGACCCTGCTGCCTTGGAGTGTGGTGGAGTCACCTTCTTTGGAGGTTTTTAAACAGAGGCTGAATGGCCTTTTGCTGAGGGGTGCTTTGAGTGTGTGTTCCTGTATGGCAGGGGGTTGGACTCGATGGCCACTGTGGTCTCTTCCAACTCTATGATTCTAAGTCCACTGATGATAGTTGGACATGAGACTGATCCTCACTTTCATGTGTGCTGAGATCACATCAGCAGAGGGCACACTGTATTCTTACTTTTCCAGAAATTCCTTCTTGATCCATAGAACTTTTCAGCTTTGTTTTAAATCTTTTTGCACGGCAATCCTATGCTGGTCTACTTATGAAGTCCTATTGAGTTCAACAGGACTCAATCCCAGGTAGATAAATATAGGAATGTAGTGCAATCCTATATATGCCAACTCAGAAGTTAAGTCCTCCTGTGTTCAGTGGAACTTACTCCTAGGGAAATGTAGATAGGATTGCAGCCTCAGACTGATGGTTAAGTCATAGCATTATCTTTTTAGTAATATTTCTAAGAAATACACAGTCAACATTTGACATTGCAATCAGTACATAAATTGCAATATGTTTTAACTTGTACAATTAAATTTACTTCATCTTTTAACTCGTGCGATTAAATTTACTTCATCTTCACAAAAAATCTATTATAGCTGGTCATAAAACAAATGAACATTTTGGATAAATAAAGTAACCCCTCATTTCCTTTATTTCCATCTTTCATTGTCTAAGTATTTTAATGTCTAAAGTCTCATCATAAGGTATTTGACAGTGTTTAGACTTTTTAAGCTGTACAGAAAGGCTCCATTTTCCAACACCCCATTTTCTAACAATTCACTGTTTTGATGCTTCCATATTAAAGATAAGCTCCATTAGTTTGATGGGTTCTTCAGTTCTTCTCGCCTATGGAGGCTCATTTGGGACTGTGTGCATGCGCACATGCTGCTTGCAAAGTGAGCTGAGGTGGGGGAAGGGTGCCAAGCCAGCTGAGAGACTTTGCAAGCCACATATGCACCGCTGATCCCAAGTGAGCTTCAGTAAGTCCTTCATGCTCCCTACAGGACAGTACATAGGTTCCACTTTTCAACCAGTTCCATTTTCTGACAGTGCTCTGGTCCCTAACCTGCCAGATAAGTGGGGAAGCCTGTAATAAGCTTTACTGCACTAAATGCTTACAGAACGGCAAGTTCTTAATGTTTGTAATTACAGTAGGCCCTCCACTTTCACAGGTTCAGCACTTGCGTATTTGATTATTTGTGGGTTATTTTATTTTGCTTATTTATTTTATTTATTAAACAAAATTCTTACTCTATTTGGCCCTGCCATGGAAAAAAAATATGCTC
This sequence comes from Ctenosaura bakeri, assembly GCA_948474755.1. NCBI lineage: Eukaryota > Metazoa > Chordata > Lepidosauria > Squamata > Iguanidae > Ctenosaura > Ctenosaura bakeri. The sequence continues at coordinate 40,621 of CAOLHI010006090.1, read as the reverse complement.
TCTTTAGGACTCTCCGGGTCCTCTAAGACAAATTAATGTATAATGTATTTCATGTTGTTCGCCGCCTCGATCCATGTGGAGAGGCGAGAGACAAATAAATATTACTACTACTACTACTATTTTTTATTATCATTATCATCATCATCATCATCATCATTATTATTATTATTATTATTATTATTATGGTCCATGTCTGGACCATAGAAGACCTAGAGATTTCTAGAATGCAAGTTGAATGATGTGGCATTGAATTTATGTACTGAAATTATTAAAGAAGCTGTCTTTTTAAAGCAATGTTGTAAAGAAAGAAATCAAAAATTTGCCTTAGTTGTGCCCCACAAGCACATAGAGAGATCTCACAAGTTTTCGTAACAGAGCTTCAGTGGTTTTATGCCCTATTTTATTTCATCTTATGCTTGTGCTTAATTTTGTTTTGCCAACAGGCACCGTTGTACTGCCATAGCGATTTGTGGGAGCAACCCTGGAAACACAAACCTGAGATTTCAGTCACCCCCAAATGCACGGATAAAGTATCTAAACTGGTATGAAAAAAAACCTCAGACCCAACACCCCTGAGCACTGCACATAATTAGCAATGTGTAATTTGGAGAAAGATCTGTCCAGTTGCCAAAGAGCAGTGAAACTCATTCATATCCTATAACGAAGAATTCAGGGAAAATGGAGAAACTATAGCACTACATGGTGATGATATTTTTACAGAACAAAAGCTCAGGGACACAAATTAACCTGACAATCAACTACCTCCTCCAAGAGCTTTTGGCTGCATTGTGAGTTTACCACAGTGTTGATTTGACATTTGTTTTCATCAGAACTTGAAACTCAAAAAGAAATGAGTTACAAATAACAAAATGTTAATCCGTTAAATGAGCTCCTTTGCAACAGAAGAGGAACAACAACATGTGATAAGTCCCAGCCACAAATGCTACTATCCTATGCGGGTAATACTATAGGCCTGTGTGGCATAGTGGTCTGACCCTTGGCCTATGACCCTGGAGATCAGAGGCCATTTCCGCACAACACTCTTATAGCGCGATGATTCCACTTTCAACCTCCTATGGAATCCTGGGGTTTGCAGTTCCGGGAGGGGCCCCTCCCGGAACTGCAAACCCCAGGATTCCATAGGAGGTTGAAAGTGGAATCATTGCGCTATAAGAGTGTCGTGCGGAGATGTTCAGAGTTCAATTCCTCACTCAGCACTTGGGCATGTCACACACTCTCAGACCCAGAAAACCCCATGATAGGTTCACCTTAGGGTCACCAGAATTCAGAAATAAGTTGAAGGCACACAGCAACAACACTTACAATTTATGTAAGTTGTTTGATAAAGCCCTTGTGATCGTTTCAATAACAGAGATATAGCTAAATGTTGTTAGTACTACAACAGAATGGGAGAGAACTTCACTCATTTTTGTGATGTAAATGTTTTTGCCATGTACAGGCAGTGTGATGTAGTGGTTTAGAGCAATAAACTACAACTCTGGGGAACAGGGTTCGAATCCCCACTCTGCCAGGGAAACCCAGTGGGTGACCTTGGGCAAGTCACACTCTCTCCGCCTTAGAGGGAGGCAAAGGCAACCTCCCCCCGAAGAAATCTTGCCAAGAAATCCCAGGATAAGTTCAACCATAGGGCTGCTGTGTGTTGGAAACAACTTGAAAGTATGCATCAACTAATGTTTTTGCTCTTTGCACAATCACACAGGGCACATAGGTCTCAAAAAGTAGGTGTACTTCGTACCATAGACCAGCAAGTTATAGCATTTAGATATTGTTTTTAACTAGTAACGATCCCTTCCTTTTTAAATAATAACAAATAGTACCTTTTTAAACATTGTCACTCTAACAACTTTTAAGAAGGCTTAGATCCATAACAGTAGTTACCTTACTTTTAAAAGGAATTCTCCCAAACACAGTGTTTAATGAGCAATTATTTTTCACATCTATACAGGCCTGGAAATCTGTGCTGGTACTACTGGAAACTAAGTTTGCCATTATCATGGCCATCCCTATGATTAATTATTTACAAAAGCATCTAATGTGTGCCAACTAAAAAAACAGCAAAAATAGCAAAGGGGACAAAAACAGAAAAAATTGCAAAGGAGAAAAGCTTGGGAAAGTTGTTATTGTTGCTGTTTGATTAAAGCTGAAAATGTTTAAATGTGTCCTTATTTTGGCAGGGACTATGGGGAAGGACCATGTTCTGGACTAAATCTGATCAGAGAGTCAGTAATCGATGCACGTTTCATGCTATACTGGTAGTTAGTTAAAGTGTGATTTTTGCATGTTATTACATATCCCTGACTTTCAGGATGGTTTGGGCAATTTCAAGTTGCTAAGTAAATGTATTACTGTGGCTTTTCAGCAACTTTTTAGAAGACCTCCAGGTTTCACCCCTTTCCGAAAGGCTGTGATGATATCCTCTACTGGACCTACAGACGCAGCTGGAGGAGGATTAAGTAATACTCAGTACCGTGGATGTGGACATGGCCGCAAACAAGGACACAACAAAACAAAATTGAAGTCTTCTGAGGAATCGCAGGAAGATGCAAAAAACCAAGATGAAATCTTACCTACAGCTGTTGCCTTGGACCCTCTGGAGCGAAAAGAAAAGGTAACAAGAAATCCAGATGAAGATGGGTTCCTACCCCAAGATGGCACAGTGCCTCAATTTTCTCTTTTTGACCGGCTGCCAGATTTGCCAGAACCTCCTGCTCCAAAATGCCCAGGAAAACCATGGAAACCTATTATACTTCCCACAACACCTCCTCCAGAGCCTAGGGACTTTGTGCTTGAAGATCTTCTACCTGGTGAAGGAGATGTGGCTGAACCCCAGGAAACAGCTCTAGCCACCAGCCAGTCAGACCATGGAGAGTTTGATCTTGCAGATGCTCTGTCCTAAATCAAAACTCAGTTTACTTCTTCAGGAACTCCCCAAGCCCTGCAGCAGTTACAGTTAAAAAAAGTTCTTGGGACTTTGAGGCTACATACAAACATAACATTAAAATGAGGAGTTTTTGCATGATGAGCTTGACTTCCTCCTGCCTTCGTAAGATGCACAAGGCATGAGTTTAAATGTTAACTCAGATAGCAATCACATCTCTTCCATACTATGCTTCAGACTTTTTTTTATCTTTATCTATTTAAACATTTGTCACTTTTCATTATAAAAAAATAGGGGAAAAAAAAGTTAGAACAGATTTTAGAAGTTACCAAACTGCTCTATTAGCACTGGCTAATGTGCAGAACTGTTCATTCCTGTGGTAAAATCTTGGGGTGGAGGGAGTGTTTACATGAACAGAAAGTGGTCACTGCACTTCTGGAGCAGCCCCATTAGTCAAATAATGTTTAGTCTGCAGCCTTTGTTAGCCAGTCATTTTCTCAGATAATTTCAATTGTGACCTTTGCTTGTTTCTTGCATCTGACTGTTATTTTCTTCTTGACACATTGGAAATAATTTTATTAACCTAGTAGAACTGTACTAGTGTTGAAATAGCAAATATTAAATGCATATATAATCCGCTCTTTCTGTTGTGCAGTAAATCTGGCTGTATTCTCCTCTTTGTTTCTAGCAAATAAAAATCAAAACATTAAGCATCATGGTACTAAAGATCACTTAACTAGAAAAGTGACTGAAGACTTGGCCAAAAACAATTGTGGGTGCCCTACTTAGATCCTTGGGCATATGCTTGAGGAAGGTCAAAAATTTAAAGAAGGGTAGAGAAACATCTTAAAATGACAGACTCCCAACCCCTTCTAAAGACCTACGGACAACTTAAATTTTTCATATAGGCCTGGACTGTCAATATATACATCTTGTGAAAAGTAACTACACCACTTCCCAGGACCCTATCACATGTTCTTCTGTAGAACATTGCTTTGTTTCCTTGGCTCTCTGGATCTTATGGGAACATACCTGAGTTCAGCCCTGGCCAACATGGCCAATGGTGAGGGATAATGGGAGCCTGCAGTCAAACAATGCTCAGAGGGCCATACTTTCTCCCTTTTGGGTTCATGTTGTATCAAGGGAGCAGATACGTTACCATGATTAGTCTAGACCAGGAGTGGACCAATTCTTAAAGTCCTGAGTTTCAGGATTTTCTGAAATCTTAGGGCCTAGGGATAGTCTGATCTGATAACTCCTCGGCAGGTTTCAGAAGCCGAGACCTCCTACCCACATGTATGTATTCAAAAAAAAAAAAAAACCTCATCAAGAGTAACAAATGAGGAATACACCCTATAGGGCTCCCACATCTTGGAGCCTGGCTCTTCTTCTCCAGTCCTCAATGTGGAGGGAGGAATCTCGGGGCTAGAGTGCTGTCTTGAAAGGTGTATTCCTCATTTGTTATTCTTGATGAGGTTTTTTTTTTAATTTGAATGGTACACTCTGTGCAACTGGGGTTGAGGCTTACTATCACCACCAGATTCTGCTCCCTGTGACATCAATAGCGATAATCCCTAAGTTTCAGGATTTTCTGAAATCTTAGGGCCTAGGGATAATCTGATCTCAGAACTCCTCAGCAGGTTTCAGAGGCTGAGACCTCCTATCCACATGTATGTATGTGTATATGCATTTACACACATACACACACACAGAAAAACTACCTTGTGCTCTCTAGGAGTCATAGGAGCAATCTCACTATGTATTCATCTCCTCTGACATGATTCCGACTCCTCACTATGTATTCATCTCCCCCGACATGATTCAGACTCTTAGTAGGGGGAGCTATTTCCCAAAAATCTAGAAGTTTGGGGGTTTTTTTCTAATTTTGAATATCTCCTTTTTGATGGTGAGATTAAGGTGTAGAGAGCTGCACTTTGTTTTAAAGAAGAATCATCATTCCTGCAAATTCTTTTTCTATCACGAGGAGGGGAAATGTAAATTCTTGCAGTAATGAAGGTAATGGAAAACTTCAATCCTGCAGGATCTGCTTTGTTTTTGTTGACTACTCAAATCCATTAGCTGGAAACCAAATGCAAAATGTGACTCAGAAAAAAACCTAGTTACCTACACTACCCCATGAGTCATTTATTGCAATATTTAGCATGTCTAAGAACACATCCTCATCTCAGTTACTACAAATCAGAGTTTCTAAAAGAAACCCCCTTTCACCCTATAACACTGTAGCAGTTTAATAGTACTTTAATTGCTATGGCTCCATCCTATGGAATCCAGTGTTTTCTAGTTTCAAGAAGTATTTAGAATTCTTTGCCACAGAATGCTAAATACCTCAACAAATTCCAGATGAAACCCATGGCAGTTAAAGTGGTACTAAACTGCTATAATTGCGCAGTATGACACAAAGGGCAATAAAAGTGCACAAAGACCTGAACAAACGAAGCCAACTAATAATCTTACAGACAAAGAAGACTGAGAGAGAAGCAATTAGTACAAAGCAAACATGACCTTTAAAAAAAACTTTAAAATTTACTTGCCATGGTTAAATAACTGAGAGCCAGAAACCTGTGCTGGTCTCCTCCTTGTTCCTTTCTTTCATGAATGATCCTGAGACAATCTAGATCTTTTCTTCAGCAGGATCTATAAAAATGATGATGATGATGATGATGATGATGATGATGATGATGATAAGTAATCATATTTTTTTGACACTGCCTTCTACAAATTCCCCTGACTCATAATTTTGAAATGTTCAAAAAAAGAACTTTCTTAAAATTTTCATACTTGTTAGGTTTAGGAAAACTGAAGAAATCAACATGACAACTTTTCCATATATGTTGTTGGGTTATTTTTTTCCTTTTTATATTGGACATGAACAATATTTTCTTTTTAAAAATAAAAAATTCATTTGTGCATTACCCAATATTGCACTGCTGTGATCTGAGAAGACCTAAATTTCCCCAAATTCAAACTAATAAATTTTGCTAAAGAGATAATGGGCTAGATCAGAGGAGATTAATGTGTGGCCCTCTAGACATTGTTGAACTGCAGCTGCCAAAAGCTCTTAATTCAACAACTGATGATAAGAACTGCAATCTAGCAATATCTGGTGGCCCATTGTAATGCCCCTAGCACCCCCAAAAACCATGTCCTGAGGAACCTAATTATTCTATATCAAACACAGTGAGCCATAAAGATATACTGGAAGGTCACGTAGGCAGGAGGGCTATGAGATCAAAAGAGTAGCTGTTTTCTGTCACAAGCCTGGGTTGTCTGGCAAATGGCTCACAGCCTATTGGAATGGAGTTTCAGCAGTGATCAGAAAGACAATTACTCTCTGTTTACAATGCAAAACCGCCTGGAATTCGACACCTTAAGGCATGCATCTCCGGAGAGATACTGATCTTGCAGGAAACTACAAGGGTGTTTGGTTGTATTTTCTTTGAACTACAAGGGTATTTTCTTTGAACTACAAAGAAAATAATCCATCTTAATAAAAAGATGCAACCATCTGGTTTTTCACAGGACATTGGACATATAACTAGGCATTTTCTGATTCTTTTTCGGAGTTGGAGAGTTTCTTTTTGGAGTTCGTAGGTTTGAGAGATTCTTTTGGAGAGATAGGAATTCTCTCAGATCTGCAAAACAATGAAGCTTGTAAATTCCCCTCAGCTCCTAAAGGCGTGGCTGAGATCTTCTTTTCTCCCAGCTGAAGAATTCTGGAATTGGTATAGTATTAAATCAAACTCTTATGTCTCTCTCTCTTTCCTAATTTTCATCTCTTTCTAACTTTCTATAGTCTTGTATGCTTGTTGGAGAATGTGTGAAGCTGAGTGATTGTATGAACTTTAACTTTCTATAGTCTTGTATACTTGTTATAGTTAGTGGAGTTGAGTGATTGTAGGGACTTTACATCTATGTTAATAAAATACTTACATTTGAACAATTTGTGTGGTTTTTGACTGAGCCTGACCCCGTAAAAATTGGGTTAAAGATCCTAAAATACCCTGTCCTCTTTGCATGGCTAAGGCAGTGCTCAGAGCTAAATTTTTCCCCACAAAAGACAATTTTGACAGCTTTTGGGAATCCTTTAAAGGAGTCCTAAGCAAACAGGGTAACACCATACATTCCCCAAACCAGCGCTAGCCAGATTCCTTGAGGTAGGCTAAAAAATGCAAGACCCACCTGCTTGAGCAGCTCCACCCCAACCCAGTAATTAAACTAGGCCTTAAAAGAGTTGTGGAATGATAAAAGCTCTTGGGTCTAGTGACTCCCGTGCCACTTCTTCAGCATCACTGCTACCCCTCTGTTGCCACTTGCCACACCATCACTGATGCTGATGCTCCTTGCTCTTCTGTGTTACTCAATGCTTTCTCAATGCCACTGAAGTAAGAACTGGTTACCTGCAGGAGCTCAGAGTAATAACCAGCCCAGCACCCAACCAGAGTGAAAACTACACATCTGGGTCACTCCAGTCAGGTCCTGCTCCTAGCCAGCCAATGAATTCAAACAGTGTTTGAATTCACCAGCTGCAGCAGCAACCTTCCAGAGGCTGTGTGAAGAAGACATACAGCGAGGCATGCCAAAAAACACTGTATGCCACCCCAATCCACAATCAATCCCCCTGGTAAGCCAGACAGCTTCTTTCTGAAGTCGTGTTTATATCATATACAACACATTCTACCTCCGCTTTCCATTCCATGGAAATAGAAATACCACACTCAGAACTCTTTAAAGAAAACATTACTGGGTGCCCATTCTCCTATTTAAAAGTTTCATGATTGGAAGCTTCTCCACTACATACTGTCCTTACATCCAAGTTGTACTGAAAGTGTTTTTCTTTAAAAATTGAGAGAGTCAACACAGAACTTGAAGAAGTCAACATATTTACACACATCAGTACGCTAGCAGTTTTCATTATCCTGTCCACCACCAGAAAATACCCAAATTAAAAAGGAGTAAAGCCCCACCACAATTCTTGTGAAAGCTTAGAAAAAATTGGTTAAAAACATAATTGGGGATTGCAAAAGAGACGTATTTGGGGATTTTGTTTTTAAAAAACAGCTTGTCGTAACAAACAGAAGGCATTGAAAAAGGAATGGGAATCATGGAATTCAATAATTAAATTTTATGTGTTCATTCCACTCCAGCGAGTGTTCAGAAGCTAGGACTGGGTTTTGTTTTGGCACACAACTATTACTTAAAAATGCCCACAGAGAACTGCTAGGATACTGGAATGTTATCCCTATCTGGGCAAAAAAGAATTTGGCAAAAATTTTGCAGTCATGCAGGTAGTTGATTATTCCTCACCCGACCGATGTATTTTGAAGGTGTCATCTGCCAGATTCATCTCTCTGCTTCAAACAAGCTGGCATTTCTTAGTCTGGCCATTAGATGGCAGCTGATTCTGGGTTTATCCTAGAATCCCTCTCCCCTCTCAGCCTTTTTCATTCTTGGATGTCATTATCTGTCCGCCCTCCTGTTTGTGCCAGCTTGCAGAAAAGGGTTTATGCAAATCATCATGTAGCGCACTTCCTCTCTGCCAAAAGATTATGCTAGCCTGGCCTACTAAATGAGGCTGTCCTCTTTCACCAGTGACAATCTCAGCCATTCTCATGCCTAAAACTGAGCATTAATGTCTCACCAGCAGCAAAATGTAGAGACTTCAATTCATTTTTCTTTTAAATGGTACAGAGATGTAGCATTGGGTACAGGACAATGGTGCCATCTGAAGCTTTTCCTGGCAAGGAGACTCTGCGAGTTATTGACAAAGCATCAAATCCCAAGTGTTAAGATTTATCAAATAAAATGACCATGCAACAGCAAAATTACTTTCAGTAATTATGAGGAAGAGAGCAGCATGGTATAGTGGTTTGAGTGTTAGACTATGACTCTGGAGAACAGGGTTCGAATCCTTGATCAGCCATGGAAAGTTACTGGGTGACCTTGAGAAAGTCACACTCTCTCAGCCTCTGAGAAAGGCAAAGGCAACCCCCTATGAGCAAATCTTTTCAAGAAAATCATGTGATAGGTTCACCTAAAGGTCACCATAAGTAGGAAATGACATTAAGGCACACAACAACAAATTAAGGGGAGATGAGAATACGATTTCAAGCTAGGCTGTATCTTCTAAGGCAGGGCTTTCCAAGCGGTGTGCTGCGACACATTAGTGTGTCATCTAAAGTGTGTAGGTATGTCGCCTACAATCTTGGAAATGGATGTTATCATTTATAAATCATATATTTTTAAAAATATATTAAAGGTTTTTGTGAGATACGTTGTGTCCCCATGCATTTTGTTATTACAGTTTAGGTATGTGTCTGTTTCTCTTATACGTTTGCTAGTAAAACTGAATTACTATGTCATGAAATGACGCTTGCCTAAAAAGTCTGTCACCAACATTAAAGGTTTGGAGAGCTCTGTTCCAAGGGGTCAGACTGAAGAATGGCCTCTTAAACAATGAAAGACAGGTAATGCTGGTGAAACAGCAAAGGGGAAATTGAAGAGACTGTGTCGAATCACGCTTTAGCCTAAAGCCTCCTCTCTTCCCTGAAGCCAAGATTGGGGTAATTACCTTTTAGACTACAACTCCCCAAATCCCTAGCCTGCATGGTTAGCTTGCTGAGGATTCTGGGAGACATAATCCTGGAAACCATGCCACATGAGAAGTGGGTTAGGAAGCTTAGTATGGTCAGCTTGGAGAAGAAGTTGAGAGATGACATCATAGCTAGGTTTAAATACTTGAAGGAATGTCATTTGCTTCCTGCTGCTCTGGAGACCAGGACATGAAGCCATGCCTTCAAGCTTCAGGAAGAGAGATTCCACCTAAACAACAGGAAGAACTTCTTGGAGGGAAAAGCTGTTTGTGGCATATTCTGCTTCAGAGTGTGGTCGAATCTCCTTCTTTGGAAACTTTTAAGCAGAGGCTGGTGGCCATCTGTCAGGAATGCTTGGATCGTGTATTTTTGCAATGCTGGGGGTTGGACTCAATGGCCCTTGTGGTCTCTTCCAGCTCTATGATTCTATGATAATCTAAAAAAGTAATTTTCATAAGATCCTTTTAGAGGTATTTGCCCTATTTCATATTCCCAGCACTGTTTTCAGAAATAAAAACTGAGGCAGTTCTCATAGCATTTTTTTAAAAAATCTATAAGTCAAGACACATACATACTTCATTTTAACATTTTTTTTCTTTTTCAACCACAGTATCAAAGACAAAGTCACATTATGAAAATCAGAAGTCCCAGGTCTTTGTTTGATCGTTAGCTCCTGGTCAAAATGACCCTGACCTCAGGCCTAAGAAAACTCTAAGTACATGGCCAAGTACAGATAGTTCCAATTGTTCCACAAACTTTTTGGAAGATCACCTGAATGAAGTTCATCGGCAATAGCCTGAGAACTTCTGATCTACTATATACATTGTATTCATTAACTTTGCAGAAGCCTATCTTCCATTCATCAAAAAGTCAACAAAATTATAATTCTTTGGCTTCAAGATGTGCTTGAAAAACACCATAGGCCAGCAACAGTTGAGAACATGGTGAGCTGGTTATATACATATGAAGCAGCAGCCTGTGCACTGCACGGTGCCTTGATGTTCATGCACATGTATTTTCACATGTCTGTGTTAAGAGAGAATAAGATCCACCCACGTCTTACTCAAATTAATTACTTCTCTTCAGGACATTCTAGAGAGATCTAACAGCTCTTTCCAATATTTTAAACAAGTCATCCCCAAAAGACAAGAACAGGAGAAAATAGAGACAGTGGTGATTTACTAGAGAGAACACCAAAAAGTATGCCGTCCCTTTAGCAAAACAAGGGAAAATGTACTGCGGATCACTCTCTCCATTCTCCAAAGCAGCCACTTAAACACCGCTGGTTAATTTATGGTGACCCCATACATTTCTTAGGGTTTTTTTAAGGCAAGGAATACTCAAACGTGGTTTTGCAAGTTTCTTCCCCTGAAATATAGCCCCCTACAGCACATGGCATTCACTGGTGGTCACCCATCCAAATACTAACCAGGGCTGACCCTGCTTACTTTCTGAGATCAGACAGTTTCTAGTGCCTTTAGAGCATTTAGGCAGTTGCTTCCCCACCACCACAACAAAGAAAGGGACAGGGCATGTGTGTGTATGTGCTTGTCAAGTTATGGCAGCCCAACAAACTCCATAGGGTTTTCTTAGGTAAGAAATACTCAGGGATGGTTTGCCATTGCCTTGTTCTGACATAATGTTTTATATCACCTAATATTCACTGATGGTTCCCTATCCCAAATACTAACCAGGGATGACTCGTTTTAGCTTCTGACAGGAAAAGGGATCTGGTACATTCTTTCCAAAACAAAAGGACAAAACAGATTACCAATTTGCATAAAATATACATTCTGCTTAATATGTAACTGCAGATTTTGCAATCATTACTATAATTTGTCAGAGCTTGGGAATCTGTGGTTCTCTTGAGATCAATGACCACCTATTCCCATCATGTCTCACCACTGACCAGGGGGGCAGGGTGGAAAATCAAAGTCCACCAACTCCTTGGACAGCCAGCAACTCTCATTTGAGAAGACATACTGTCCCTCTCAACATAGTGGGGGAAATTGATGCAAGATGTATGTCTGCTCTGTCTTCTGTTCAGGTGTGTTGCTGTGGTGTTCTACCTCCAGACTAATCTAGACAACCCTTCAAACAAAGGGTATCTTGATAGGACTGTCCTCTGAGAACTCTTTGATCTGAGAAACTCTTCCATAAGGTAGAAGATATGGCTACAATGCCATTGCCTATTCCCAAACACCCTTGCAATGAACCATATTTAACTGAAACAAGAGGACTGGAGACTTTTTCCCTATTCTAACAAGACCATGCATGTGGAGGGTCAAGATCTCCTAACCAAAAATGAATTATCCCTTGATTTTTCAGGTAACACATTCACAATCAAAGTGATAAACCACAACTTTTCCCAATCTTTTCAATTCAAGTTAAACAAGGTTTTCATTGTTCCAAATAAATGAATGCAGAACCCAAAAGCAGAATTCAGAGACACAGAGGAAAAAAAGAAAAGCTTTTCTGGGAGTTACAAAGCAATAATATTTACTGCTGTTGAATTATCTGTTCTGATTGCATGAGAAGTTTCAATTCTGATACAAAACACATCCTGGAGCATCTGAATATGCCCTAGAAAACTGCCCTTTACTCAACCCCAACAACATTAATAAGACACAATATTCCAGATAGATGCCTTCTGTGAACAGCTGCCATTAAAGGTAAAGCATCCCTAATCCCCCAAAAAGCTAGTCACTGGCCAACTAAGGAAGCGACAGGAAAAAATTTCCCTTGTCAAAGACAATTCCAGTCTAGAGAAGAAAAATGCTGGTGTAATGCAGAAAACTGAGACAGTAAGCTGACAAGGCCATCTGGCACCCTTTTGGCTCACCCAGCCTACTGGGAACAATTTTTTAAAATTCTACTTGGGTTACTCTTCTCAAGAACTTGCCAGCTCTTCTAGACTGTGCTAAGGAAGTATGAGTTCTGCTGAACAGTTCCTTAGGGTCTGTGTCACTTCTGCATTCAATCATTCTATCCCATTTCGGGGCTGTTTCTAACAGTTTTCTGGATCTTCACCAGTGCAATCCCATAGTTGTTTGTTTTGTTTGTTTGAAGAGAAAGTGGTTTGTCAAGGTTGTTCTTTGTTGTTATCTTCCAAGTCACTTCTGATTTATGGCGACCATAAAGCAAGCGTATCATGAGGCTTTCTTGACAAGATCAGTTCAATGGGGGTTGGCCTTTGCCTTCCTCTGAGGATAAGAAAGTGTGACTTGCCCAAGGTCACTGGGTTTTCCATGGCTGAGCGGGGACTCTGAGCAGAGTCCTTCCTGGTCTCCAAAGTCATAGTTCAATGCTCAAACTATTACATCCCACTGTCTCTCTCCTTAAAGTGGTTCTATGTGTGAAAGGCCAAATTTTGTCCTATATTTTCTTTTTAATTAAGGACCTTTCTGCACCAGACTGTTATAGAACTATTACTTCACTTCTAACATCCTATGGAATTATGGGGTTTGTACTTTACTAAGGCCAAAGAGCTCTCTGGCTGAGAATTCTAAACGTCCTTCCCCAAACTGCAAATTCCAGGACTCCATAGGATGTTGAAAGGGAAATAACAGCACTGTAACTGTGTAATCTGGAAAGGCTCTAAGAGCTGCGCTGTTATACTGCAGGGGTGTCATTTCATTTATAAATTATGCCTCAAAAATTGAAAGAGAAAGGAGAAGTGTAAGGTTTTGTTCCAGTACGTTCCTGAGTTAAAACGAAACTCACTTGAGGGCAGGAACTATAACAACAAATATCACAACCTCCCAACATGTTTGCCCTATCTGGAGGAGCCCACAGGCTGGGCCACGTGAAATCCTTTCCTGAATGCCGGTCGGAAAGAGTCAAACCTCTTCAGCTTTACAGAACCTCCACAAACAAAATGTCAACATCAGTGACTGCAAACAGGGGCAAGGGAAATCCAATTGTTTAAAAGAAAAATTAAAAATCAAGAAGCAACCAAGAACTACGGTTTGATAGTTGTGCATCCGATGCGATAAAAATAGTGACTGTGGCCATGTGCAGCATGGTTTCCCTGCACAAATGACTAAACTGTACACATCTAAAATTAGGAAAGTATATATTCCAATTACTAAGAAAGGAGACACCAGGGATTGCAAGTAAGCACAGAACCATTGCATTAATTTCCCATACAAAGTGATGCTCCAAATTCTACAACAAAGACTTTTACCATACATGGAGTAAGAAAGTCCAGATGTCCATGCTGGGTTGAGGACAGGAAAAGGCAGCAGGAATCTTATTGCAAATATACATTTGATAATAGAGTGCACCAAAGGATTTCAGAAGAAAATCAGCTTGTGCTTTATAGGTAACAACAAAGCCCTTGATTGTATAAATCATGAAAGGTTATGGATTGATTTTAAAGAAATGGGTGTTCCATAACATTTTATTGTCCTTAAATGTAACATGTACTCAGGACAAGACACTACCATTGGGACAGAATGCAAAGAAACAGAATAGTCAAGCAAGGCTGCTTTTAATCACTCTGTTTAACTTGCAGGCTGAATGTACTATACATAAAGCAGAATTCACCTCTGAAAAAAGGGCTGTGAAAATTCGAGGAAGGAACGTCAACTATTTAAGACACGTAGAGGACACCATAATACTAGCAAAGACTTGGAATGATTATTGAAGAAAGTCAAGAAAGAAAGTGCAAAGTCAGGTTTGCTGTTGAATATAAAGAAAAGAAAAGAAAAATAATGATCACAGGTGATTTACATAACTTTAAAACAGACAATGAATACATTGAACGAGTTTTTCCATAGCTCGGCTCAGTTACAGAGGCTGAGGTCAGTAAATCAGAAGAGTAAGGCTTGGAAGGGCAGCTACGAAAGAACTACCACATGTACTCAAGTGTCACTTCTCCCCCAACTGGGCAGTCAGGCTTTGCATGTCTCCAGCTGAGAGGAGTCTGCACCAATCTGCTCCCTCAACACACACATCCCGCCCATATACAAGCAGCACAGGCACCCATTGCCACAGCTCCGCTCATGGTTGTTCTCTACCATGCTTCAGTAGTTCACTGAGTGTCTACTTACCTGGGATTCTTATCTTTTGGCACTCTCTCTTTTCATTTTGGATTGTCTCATCATAGTTTTCATGGTAAAAACCATTCAGAAGGGGTTTACCATGCCTCCTTTTCTGCAGTACTAACAAGTGTTAGCAAAGGTGCCACTGTCATTGTTTCTGAGAGATAATCCACCCGTGTCACTCCCTACCACAGTTGCTACCTAGTAGCTGTCTGGCACCTTTAGTCTGAATCCTCAGCAAATGCTGTCTTGAGAGAGGAGACCCTGCTAGCAGTGCTCCTTCCTTTAACACAGCCACTTGCCTGACAAGGACACAAATGCCACCATTATTCTCCCTATCTGTTGTTTCTTGTCGCCCTTCTCTAAACTTGTTTCATCTTGTCTATATCCTAAGTGAGGCACCCAGAACGGAACACAATATTCCAGATGAGGCCTGACTAGCACAGAATATACTGGGACTGCCGTATCCTTTGATATGGAACCTGTGGTTCTAGGTAAACAGATCAAATTATTTGCCTTCTTTGCTGCAGCAGCACACTGCTGGGTCACGTTAACCTTATGATCAACAATAATTCAAAGGTCTTTTTCACACATATTACTGCAAAGGCAAGTATTCCCCATCCTATACCTGTGCACATCATCTTTCTGACCTAAATGTAAAAGTTTGCAATTGCCCTTGTTGAATTCAATTCTACGGGTTTCATCTTAATTTTCTAGTTTATCAAGGTCCTTTGGAAATCTGTTCCTATCCTCCGGCATACTAGCTACTCCTTCTAGTTTTCTGTTATCTTTAAATTTGATCAGGATTCCCTCTAACTCATTACTGATTATATATATGTGTGTTGACAAGCCCTGTGGTACTCCATTTGAGACTTACCTCCAACTTGAAGGACATGCATTGATGACAACTCTTTGAACATGGTTTTCCAATAAATTATGGTTCCATTTGAGGATGTTTTCAACTATTCTAAATTCAATCAGTCTGGTAATCAAAATATCATGGGGGACTTTACCCAATGCTTTGCTGAAATCCACATTTCTGGCATTGGTATCAGGCTGACTTGCCTGTAGTTCCCTGGGTCTTCTTTTTTGCTCTTTTTGAAGAGAAAGAAAACATTTGCTCTTTGCAGAGAGCAACAGTTCTGAAAAGACTGATTTGGAAACAAGTTCTGTTAAAACTAGGCCTCCAAACTTCATGTCTGTTGGTCAACCTTGTGGACTAGAACCATGTCAGAAATATCCAAATCTCAAATTCTTAAGATTTCAAGTAACTGCCAGGCTGTTTGAAGTGCTCTTTTTGGGGCTTTGTTGCTGTAAGTCAGACTGTGCAGGCTTCTGGATGCACTCTTAACAATATGCACTCAAACAATAAAGTTTGGGAAAAGGCTGGTGACATGTAAGAGTCAAAATCTCTCATTGCTTGTATGGAGTAGATTTTGAACTACATGCAGAAAATCTTGGAATCTTATGGTGATTTCTCATGTGTGCGTATGTATGTATGATTTCTCAGTTAGAAGATCAGTAATGGTAGACGTTCCTGGAAATCTGACAGCTTGCACAACCCAAATTTTCCTCTACAATGTGCAGTAATGGAGACCTATGCCAGTTGTGTTAGAAACTGCACTCTAAGCTCACTGGAAAGAACAGCAAAGCTCAACAGTCCAGTCGAGGGAAACGCTCTTTGCGAACAGAGCACGTCGCCTAGAACAGAGCAGGCTCCAGAAGCCTCTGGAATGCACAGAGATGCCATAGCAATTATCCTGATGTAGAAACAATTGCTGTGAATTAGAACATTTAAAAAACCACCACTTTATTGTTTCAGTCAACCCTGCCAGTATATCACTGCCAGAGAGCAGCAGATGCAAAACTGAGCCACTGCCAAAGACACTGCAAGGGAAGTGACAGAATGGGAGAACTGCAGAGTGCTGCAGAAAAAAAAAAAGAACAAACAGCTGTGAAAGGCTCAGCTACCACAACAAAAAGCACTGGGAGCTTCTGTATATCTGTGGGCAGAAGTGGAGACAGATCATTCTGCTACATAGGATTCAAGTCAAAACAAATCTGTATGAATATACGGATACGCACAAGCGCACATGGTACCATACAAAAATACGCAAAATTATATCGTGCCTTCCCTCCCAGCAGCATTCTGGCCATTTTCTGTTTAAATTTTTCCTTCAGTGCTAGATTGTTGCAGAAAGAACTTCGGGCAGCAATACTTGCACATGTTTAATAGTAACTAGAAATGGCTGTGCCATTTCCCAGAGCTATGACTCATGGTTCACAGATTACTACCCTCTTCAGCTTTTGATTCTGGGCTTCCCAAAAGTATCTGGATGCCCACCATGAGGGGAAAAAAGCATGTTGGAATAGATTGAAATTTGGTCTGATTTTATAAAATATACCTATATCACATAGCAAAAAAGTATTGGCAAACACTGATGAATTCTCCCTAAGAGCTGTGTAAGTGCTCATGCTGTCTGATAAAGTCAGTCCATGTATATTTAGCATTACTTTCTTGTTTTCCTCATCATCAGCCAGCCATGCTGCAATGAATAGCCTTCAAGTTTCAATTGCCCTCCGAACAGCAGGGCTTTTGTTACAACTGTGCCAGCAAGATAGCTCCTGCAGCAGGAAAGAGTTTCTCGAAAATTATCATAAAAAGCAGCTCATTATTTCATTGTAACATTCCCTTTGCAGAGCAGGGTGGTTCCAAACTTGCTCATAATTTTCTGCAACACTGTGCAGCTGAACAACAAAAAAATTGCTAGTCATTGGTACTTCTCATATTCCATCTCTCTCGTGCACACGAACATTTTTTCCTTTTTTAGAAACCATCAAGGTCACAGGTTTTGTTTCTCTTCAACTCCTCACCACTACCTCTGTGAGTCTGCATTTTGCCCTCATATAGCTTTTCTAGCAGAGGAAATTCAGGCAGAGGGATTTTGTCTTCCTTCTCTCTTTCCTAAGCAGCAACACTATGGCAACAGCACTTCTGGGGCAGCATTTCCCTTGATTCTCTCTCACAATTATGCTATGCCGCTAGCATGCAAAGGAATTGCTTGTTTGCACTCTGCAATATTAAACAATATTAAACATTCCAATCTGCATTTCTACTGCAAATCTTTTCCCACAGAACTGCAAAAAGGGCTTTTCCTCTAGAAAGCTCACCTCAATCTGTCCTCAGAATATAACTGAAATTAAATTCTCTATTAGCATACTGAACACATTTAAAATATAATACTAAGCTTCTGGAAACTTAATAAAGAGGGATCCAAACCTTGCACCTCTCATCTTTCAGGTCCATATTCCAAATGACAATGCTGTTCCTAAACAAGTGGAATAAAATTTTGTCACTTTTTGAGCATCCACCTTTATTAAATATGATACGGGCACAAAAATGAAAAGTCTCTGTAACTGGGCAAGGAATGAAGTCATATAGGAGTCTCAGCTGAAGACCAAGGGTACATGCAGGGAGAAAGTTGAACATACAAGGTGCACCAGTTCTGATGCATATAATGTCAAACAAACTTCCCTTTCAAAACAGAGAAAAATGCTTTGAAAAGGATGGCAGTTAAAGAACTGGTGGGGCAAGCCCTTGCTCCTTCATTCACCAACCATTTCAATGACTGTCACGTTCTAAGCTGTACAGATTTCTGCAGTGGATTTTTCCAAAAGGGAATCAAACAGAAAAAAACAAACTTACAACAAAATCTAGAATTCATAAAAGAGCAATACCTTTATTAGCCAACCAAAATGCAGAAAATACATCATGTAAGTTTTCAAAGCTTGACAGGCTTCATCATCAGGCAAAGATGTTAAAAATCACACATGAGAAGAAAAATTACAATGTCAGAGATCTACATTTTGTAAGACAGACCAGAAGGATATCAATGCAAGCAGCGGCCATTGCCATTCTTGGCCATGTAGGGACCAGGGAAGAGGGCAATAAAAGACAGGTAATACAATTTGAACTCCATTAGCAACAGAAAAGTGAATTCCCTTGAAGATCCAGGATGCCCCCGTGGGTTCAGTCACTTAGCAGACAGTTTACACAGGAAGCATCTGGTGGGAAAAGGGGTAGCAACACTTCTCCCCCAACAAAAATCCATTCATAGTACTCCTTGGAAACTGAGTTTTTACAGAGAAGCTTTAAAAGAGAGGTTAATTTTACATCTGTATTCAACGGCTAGTTTTAAAGCAGGGATTATAAAATTACATCTGTAATGGCCAGTTTTGCCGGAAACAGCAGACCTAGCAGAATAGCATAGCTAGTATATGCCAAAAGAGCATATTACAACTTCCTCCATGATCTTAGGAAATCCCATATTCCAAGTTAGATCACTGAAGCATTTAACTCTGTATCAGGTACACTGTTCAGTTGTAGCTCTTCATGGTTTCTAGACAGATGTTCTTTTCCTAACATGGAGATACCAAGGACTGAACCTAGGCTCTTTTGAATACAAAGCAACTGTCCTACCACTGATCTACAGCCATTCAGTACAGATTTAGGGAAAGAAAGAGCTGGGTTTCCTGCATGGGAGAGTAGCCTGTTTATATCTTTCATTTCAGACACGAGAACAACACATTTGAGTATTATACCTCCTTCCTTTAAAGGGCTACATAAGCAGGTAAGAAACAAAGGTGTAAAACCAACACAAGAGAAACTTTTAAAAATAAAGCTAAAATTGAGACAAAGTATGTTCCACCAGTGATATAACAGAAAACATCTAACGGGAGCTGTACCAATTGTACAACACATGCATGATCTCAAGAAAAGAGGTGGTCACTGTCAGCACAATGCTTTACACCAGGGTGGGAACTGGGTGGGCCTCCAAATTTTGTTGGACTGCACCTCCTGTCAGCCCTAGTGAGCACACCGATGGTAAGGAATGCTGCAAGCAATAACATCTGAAAGACTGCACAATTCCTATTCCTGCTACACATGTCTACTCAAGAATATGTCTCATTGAGATCAATACTTCTTAATTAAAAGTAACTTAGTGTAGGATTTTGATGTAAAGCACTATCTGTTGGCTTCTGCTCCTTGCCTGTATAATTGTGCAGATGGAGTACAAACAATAGACAAAATACACAAGAATTTGACTGAAGTCAAATCCACTTCTCAGCAGCATACTAAGTTACCATGACTTTAATAAACTACTGCATTTGCTCGCATATAAGATTCACTTTTTCCCCTCGAAAAATACTGTTTGAAAATGGGGTGCATCTCGTATGTCAGCATGTCTTATATAGCATGTCTTATATAGCAGCAAATTGTATTTGGGGTGCGTCTTATACACAGGTGTGTCTTATACACTGGCAAATATGGTAATTTAAAGGACAGACTATTCAGTGAAAACTGTGACCCAATTAATCCTACTGCTGCAATAAATCAGACAGAATGAACAATCTGCAGCTTTTTCAGCCAAAGAATCTCACGCTGCAAGGAGAACTGTTAAGTTATTTTGGAGTGGCATAGTCAGTGGCTATTCTGACTAGGGGATTCTGGGAAATCTAATCGCCCAAACTGAACTTTTCTAAGCTCTGTTGTAAGATTAGTAAATTCTATCAAAACTCCAGAGGTGTGCTGTAAATCAGGATTTAGAGTACTGGATTGGACCACTGAACAATTTCAATATAAGATAGCTTCTAAATCCTAACTGGGACAAGCAGACTGACCCTAAAAATATTTACTTCCTTAAGTGTGATATTCTTCTGAGTTATAGTGCAATCATATGCATGTTTATGTAGACATCCCACTGTGCTCAGTGAAGCCTTCAACCCATTAGTGTCAATGTGAATGGTGTCTGTTTCTGATCTGGTTCACAATATCCTTAAAGTTCCTCCCTAGCCACACCATGTCTATTATCTGGCCTACCTCCAACAGCTATTTGTTAAAACAAAATTTAGTAACATGAAGCCAAATCATGTGAGTCATACAAGAGATACAGTCAATCTGGCCCTCAGAAAGAAAGCCTAAAGGCATGACTTTGTGTCTAATTTTCAATGCGATTTGCACTCTATTAATCTTTTAAAAAAACAGTCACACTAAAGGAGCCAGAAAACAATACATAGTAAATAACTACTGATACTGTATAAAAATATACAGCTATTGTCTTTTTGCTTGGTTACAAATGCAAAATGGTTTGTTATGACCACTAGTATACACATAACAGGATGCAGGGATCAATGCATTTCTGTAGTTCAGTCCAAGTTATCAAATGCTGGCTCTTGCTGTTTAAGCAAGAGCATCTACTTGCTGCTGACTGCCACAACAAACTGCACTCTGGGAGGAGTCAGACAATATGGCTTTGATAACTGAATATTTTTTACTACAATAATCAGTATGTTTTTAAAACATATTTACAAATATTTATTTCTCTACAAAAACAATCCTCTAGAATTACGGTCTGTCAAGATTTCTAGATCAATTGGCTAGATTATGAAAGGAGAGCATCAGCTTTTTTTCTGCAAGACAGAAATAACTGGAAAAGAAACAGATTGGCACTATTTGCAAAAGCTTCCAATGATTTAGTGATAATAATTGGCTTGGACAGATGACACAGGACACACAGAACTTACGAACTATATAGCCATACTTCTGTCTATACAGACATTCAGTTTACAACCCAGTCCCAGGACTTGATGTGCTCAGAAAGTATCTGATGACCAATACAGAATCTGAAATGATGTGTGGCTGATTTTTCAAAAATGCTTCATTACTATTTGCAATCA
The DNA here is from genome assembly GCA_948474755.1 of Ctenosaura bakeri. NCBI lineage: Eukaryota > Metazoa > Chordata > Lepidosauria > Squamata > Iguanidae > Ctenosaura > Ctenosaura bakeri. The sequence continues at coordinate 19,328 of CAOLHI010006090.1, read as the reverse complement.
CTGAACAATACTACTTGCAGTCTAGTTTGGAAGCCCAATTCCTGCCTTGGTACACCAAAGTTTAACTGCCAGGAACAGTCAGCAGGCTGTGTGTTTTCTCTTTTTTCTCTACTGTGCTTGCATCCAGTTAACTCTTAAAACTAGACATGACGGCTTTAGTATTCAGGATTTTAAACCAACTGCAAACCCTGATTTATAATCCTGGCAGTTACATTAACATAACTGTAACAGCGGTTTAGTAAAATCTAGATATAAGCAATAAAAAGGGAGGGGTTAGAAAGCAATAAGAGTTCTCGTTTCCACCTCCTAAACTATGATTTAGCAGGCTGGGAATTTAGCATCTGAACTAGGCCAAGTATATAGAACAAAGTTGCCAGCATGCCAGTTAAGGACATGATTCAGAGAATCATAAGAAAGACAAAAGCTCCTCCCACTTCACATCTGTACAGCCACTCTCCTATGCAAACTTGCAAACTGGACTTAAAACTCCAGGTAATGTTCCAAGCAGCAAACAATATAAAAGAGCAACACTTGCTGACTGCCAAAAAGAAAGAACTAGTCAATACAGCATACACATGAAAAGGTTCTCTGGATTGTGGCCTGAAAGAATTATATTCAAAATACATAAACATCTAACACTACAATCATATATGTGTTTAGTCAGATGTACATCCCACTGCATTCACCAGGATTTACTCCTGAAATACTCACATTGTATTAAATGGTATTACAGCAACTCCAGCCTAAAAAATAAGGATGTAAAATAAAACTGATTTGGAATGACAATGTAAAAAGTACATGGTGATGCATAAATTTAAATTTACTCATAGGTTTTTACATCATAGTTGTACATAAAATGGAACACAGAGAACTGTAAAAGTCTTCTAGGCTCTTGAATGAAATGTTAACGCAACAATCTATTTCAGAAGCTTATCAGCTACAAACATTTGCTTCAATTCTCTTTGTATCACCCTGCAACCTTAAGGGCAAACCCTGCCCTGAAACATGTGTGCACCATCTTTCACTTAGCATTTCCCCATTAAAAAGCTCTATCTGCTAACCAAGAGAAAAATGAGCAAAAACTGTTTGAGACTACTATTCCTCACTGAAAAGGAGAATGTCATACCTGCAAGGATTTTATGATACTTTAACCTCATAAGGTCTTATTTAACCTTTATTCATAAATCTGAAACTTCTCATTTTATTTGACTGTCTAGTTGACATGCTTTTTTTAAATGGTTCCCAACTCAATGACTAGGCTACTTCTAAGTTTCCCTGACTTGCAATAAAAGCAACAGAAATTGACACCCTCACTCAGTACATGACTGATTCTGATTGTACACCTAGCGCTTGGCATTAGTGTTCATTCTAGAGGCATTAAGGTTCTGAACTGTGAAGAACTTGGAAATTCTAAATATGTGTTTTGTGGAATACTTCTCAATCCTTCATGTTTTTAAAATGCAGTCAACCCCAAGGGTTTTGTTAGTGCAATGACAAAGTGACCCCTTGAAGTCAATGGGACTAACTTGACCAAGCACTTTTGCTTATCTGTTGTGTGCCTCAGCTAGCATAGGTCACTTTGAATTAACTGTTCCCCCGACACTATATAGCCTCAGGCACAACACCCATTCTTTGACCAATTGTAGCATCACTGGACTGGGTGGATGCTTATTCACTGCAGATCTAGATGGCTACTACCTGAAGCAAAAAGCAGTTTGTTTTCTGTGACTTACCAGTGCTATGAATATACGGATAGGATCTGCAACATTAACACCTCATCTACTAACTAAAGTTAACATGAGACCTCCTAAGAAATGCCTCAGTTTGATTTCGTATCTTATTTTTGAAACTATAAAGTCTCTGCACACTTTGAATTAAACGTGTAATGACTAAGCACTGTCCAGTTTACATGGATGAGGGGAATATGCCAGTTAAACCAAATGTTCTCTAAGTCTTTCTCAATGGCCTAAGGCTTAGTGACTGGCTACCTGCTTTTCATTCCAAGTGTTCTATGTTACCATGCCGTACACCCCCACTCCACGATATGATTGGCAATAAACATATTCAACTGGCATTCAATACAAATCACATACCGCTATGGCTGAATAGTCATGCTGCCAAAAGTACTGGCTGAACACATGCAAAAGTAGGACAGATGGGACCTCAGGGCATGGCCAAGTCATAGCCAAGGATGCTCCAGCACTGATGACTTTGCAAGTATTCCCTTAATGACTCAGATCAAAAAGAGTAGCATCTGAAACTGCCTCAACAGAGCAACTGAATCATCAACCCATTCCCCCTTCCCACCAAAATTCTCTTTTGTTTCCTTCCTGACAAGACATTAAGGAGCTATCATGATTCTCATTAGTGCATTAGCCCATTCCGGACCCCACCGTTTGCTCTGCCAGAGAGCCATTAACACCATCCACCTCAGGGCAGAAATAGGGTATTTAAACCCTGGCTCTGAGCCAGACAACTTGTAGTACTCTGGACATAGGCCGTCATTCTACTGCTCAGCTTCCCATTTTTGCACTACTCTCAGACCCTTAGTCACTTCATCTCTTTTCTGCAGGATAGGTAAATATCACCCACTTAGTTCTAACTTCTTTCCAATTTTTCCTTCGGTTAGCTTTGTACGGTTGTGAGATTGCATGAATCTCACATGTGTTTGTGATTGTCCCCAATAAAACATACTTTTAATCTTCAACAGGTGTCCCTGCATTGGTACTGACATACATAGATGGAAACATCTTGTAAGCTTACTCTCCTCTCACAGGACTCCCTTTTTCAGCTAATAAATCTCCACCATTCCATGAAGGCATTGGCACCATTGGTGGACCTCTGAGTCACCCACCTTTTGGAGTAACATCTTTGCATATCTCTTCTAATTGAACATCTTGAAAAACTGAACTACATGAGGCTCTGAAAGCTACCATCAGTCCAAGTAGCCAACACTGAGCTATACTAACCAATTAACTGAAACAAGATAAAGTTAATTTCATACAGTTGAACAATACTGGTACAAATCAGCCTTAAAACATAATTAACTATAATATTAGTATCCATAATGTGATGTATCTTCAATAGTATTGGTTAAATTACTATATCCAGTAAATTAAAGTCATGCAAGTTGAGCTAAGTTAAACTACTTAAATATTGGAGGGAAGAAGACAAAGTATCAGCCACTTGGAACAAGTATTGGGAACACTGGACTGTCAAGAACTCTAGGAGCTGAGCAAGAAGTTGCTAAGAACTAGGATAAGACAATGAAGCAGGAAAGGAAAGAAACATGTCAAAGACTGCTGAAAAACTCAAAAACTCTGAAATCTGTATGAGCCACTTCTCATCCAATTTAGACCCCAGTGACAGCAGTATGCCAAGGACCATAACTAAATTTTAAAATTGCTATTCAAATACTTTTGTTTTAACAATGCTCACCGGCAAAAGAATGGTTTTCAAAGCATTACACAGGAGACTTCTGAGTGTATTCTGGGACACAATCTTAGCTTGCCAAAAAAAAAAAAAAAAAACCAAACTGATGCCTACTCCTCTGACAGACATGATCAACAGAGAGAGAAGGAAGCTGGTACAAATTATCAGGGCATGGTGATCTGGGAGAGGGAGCTCAGACTTGACTATAGAGGATAATTTTTTTCTTTGTAGTTTCATTACTTACCGAGGGTTTTGGTGTACACTGTGAAATTGATGGATTTCAAACAAAATAATTCTGATATATATAATTCTGTATTAAGAAAATAAGATGCTAAGTTTCTTTGTCTTCACTGAAAGAGAGAACAGGACTGTGGCCCAGGTGAGGGAAAGGAAGCCGCAGATAGGCAAAAGAATGCAGTAAGGCCAGTCAAGGGAGGGAGGGAATGAGAGGGCAGGCGGGCCAGTACTACAAGAAGGTACAGTGATCAGCCCCCTGTGGCTTCAGACGTCAGCAGGAGCAGCAGTGCCTCTGTCTCCGCAGCTCCAAGAAGCAGCACTTCCAATTCTTCATTAGCACTTCTGCCTCTAGGAGTAGCTCTGTATGTCTCCTAGTTGGCCCACATAGCCACTGAGAGGCATATGACACGGAGTGGGGTGCAACCTCCCAGTGCAGGTCAAAGTATGAATTTGGAGAGATGGCCAGGAGGAGATTGCTGGCTATGCGTGGCAGTGACTATGTTTTCCCCCTCCCCACAAACTCTCAGGGGACCTCAAGGAAACAAGTGAAAGTTCAGGGTCCAAAAAATTTCACTGGGAACCTAAATCACACTCAGCAGCCCTGCTGAGAACACTAAAGCATGCTGCCAAATGCTTTGAATTACGCAAGGGTTCTGCAAACGAGACTGTGCAAGGAGGATCTTCTAAAGGAATAAAAGTTAAATATACTGAGAAAGAGTAGTATTGTAAGAACTTCAGAAACCGAAAACAAATTAACATTAAGTATGAAGTCTGAACTGAAAAAAGTTTTCTAGCAGTCTAACTACATCTTTAAAACCTAAAAGGAATAAAACACTAGCCTTTTCTGAAGGACAAACTTCCATTGATTAAATTACACATAGGAGTCAACTCAATGGGGAATGGTTCGATGTTCCCTGATGACATCTGGCAATTAACTACAAATATGACTCTTTTCATTATCTGTTACCTGCTTAAACTGTGCTCCTGAAGAAATGCAACTTCCTGCTTTTCAGTCATTTTTCTTTACTGGCGCTGATGGAATGTTGTCATTGTTTCCCTCTATATCCTGGAGTGGAAGAAGATAAGACTTGGACAGCACCTGTACCACATGTGCATCTATTTGTGTCTTGAGTCACCGATGATTTATGATAACCCCATGAATCTCACAGTTTTCTTAGACAAGGAATACTCAGAGATGCTTTTGCCAGTTCCTTCTTCTCAAACATCACCTACAGTACCTAGTAGTCATTGGTGATCTCCCATTCAATTACCAATCAGGACTGACCCAGTTTTGCATCCACAATCAAATGGGATCTGGTGTCTTTAGGATATTTAGGCTGTTGCTTTACTATATAGATCTACCGTATATTAAAATCAATAATTCCTCATTACAAAGATGAAAAAAGCAGAATGCAGAATAAAAATCACTAGAAGAGTTCCAAGTAAAATACGAGGTTCCCTCTCCTTTACACTTTCAGCAACCCTGGAAGGGTAGGTTAAGATGAAAGACAATGATTCTAAAACCAGTTACTGTAGTAATAATAATAATATCTATTTCTATCCCGCCTCTCCCCATGGATCGAGGCAGCAAACAACAATAATATATTAATTACATTAAAAAACATTCCCAATCCTCCCCACCCACCAACCCAACTAAAACCAACCCCCTAAAACACACAACTAACAACAACCAACTGACTATTAAAAGAACAGCAAGACAGTTGGTGGGAGGTGGTGGAGTACTAGTCTGGGAAGGCCTGTCAGAAGAGAGCAGTCTTGACTGCTTTTTTATACATACACACATGCGCATATATAAAGGTATACATACACACATATCTATGGGGCTGCAACCCTAAGTATGCACCTATCTTTCTTTCTTCCTTCCTTCCCAAGCCTCTGGTAGAGCTCTAGATGGGAGGAGCAGGGCTGCAATGCCCATCATCCCCTCCTCCGGCTATATTTCCAAACCCCAATGAGCTTGTTTATACATGCATGCAAAGATACGAGAGTACGCATGTTTTTAAACAGATGCATTCACACGTGCGTGCAGATACATCTCGCCCAGCCTGGCTGGCAGGGGCCCTGGACGTCAATCCTTCCAAAAGCTGAGGGGCGGCGGCAGCGGGGTGGGGGGAAGGATTTTGGGGGATGCCATCCCCAAAGACACAGGCCGTCTCTCCTTCTCCTTCTTCCTGTTCTCTCTCCTCTTCTCTGTAATGAGTTTTAAGGCTCAGTGAAGATCAGCTTTGAAGTCACTACGAAAACTGTTTTTGAAGGTTGTGCAGGTGCAATACCCTCGCTAGCAGAATAAGGTAGTGGCCAGTTCAAATCTCACCTCTGTTATGAACCTACCCTATAGGTGGCTAAATCACTAAGACTATCTGCCCTAAGGGAACAAGAACATGTGGGCATTCTAAAGTACCATACAAATGCTGAGTGTTATTACTGCTATCTTAATTAGAGGAGATTGCAAGGAAAAAGCATGATGTTCTGAACCAGCTGTAAAATAAGCATACTGTACATTGCATACATTTGACAGGGATACAGAAAACTGCTTTACACAATAGAACCACGTGCCCATGTAGCTCACAATTATCATTTGGCAGACATTAGCCCCAAGCCATTCATAGCCTGACCTGGAGAAACCTGGCATGCAAAATACTGCTCTGATTCAGGACTATGGCCCCTCCCATAGTTCTTCTGTGACAAATGAACTTCCTTTTTTCAGTCTTTCACTTCCCAGGCAACACTACCTTTAATTAAGGAAGGAACTAGTTTGAGTAAAGTGACCTTAATTCTACATTTAAATCATCTCTTCACCTGCCTTTGTTAATGCCCCTTCCGAGCGTCACCTCCATTTTTTCTCCTCCTCTTCAAGCCTTCTTTTCCTTCCTTCCACTTGTCCTTATATCACCGCTATTATTTCCCTCTCCCGCATTGTGTTTTCGTCTTCATTTTCACCAGCACCCAATCGCTTTATCTTCTTCTTCCTTCCACACACCTACCCTAATTTCCAATATATTTTAGCCCTCATACTACTTGGTGCTTGTCTACCGATAAATTTAAAACATTCGGCACGTACACTATCTGCGCTTTTAAATTCGGAAAACAAAACCCTGTACAACAGGAAATCCGACCCATAATAATTTCATATTGAGGACAGAAGGTTTTGCGGGCAGAGAGTGAGCAATTTTCCCAACGGAGTTTATACCTGAGGTAACATTTCTCCTACGTCTTTTTCTCTAAATGTGCCGAATTCTAACTCCCCAGGGCCTCCTGACTGAGGGTGATGGGAGTTGTAGTCCAACACATAGGGAGGACTCCTGAGGCGCGGCTGACACTAAATAAAGACCAGAACACCACGACTATTTCTAGCATTTTCTCTCGTGTTCCTTCATTCCTGAGGGGTATCAAGGTCCTCTTCTTCCTATATCCGCCTCCCAAGTCCCTTCTACCTCCTCTACTACCTATTTCCTCTTCTTAATCCCGACTCTTCTCTCCCTGTTTCTCCTCTCACATTTCTCCACACCGCCTCCATTACACCCCCCTTTCCTCAACTTCTCAAATCCCTCAGCCACTCTTAGCCGCCCCACCCTGTTTCCTCACAGCTTGTCTGCCGCTCGTCCTCCCTCTTCTTTCCCCGTTTCTTTCCCCCTCCCTCTCCCTCAGAAGCCCCCTCGGGCAGCCGCGGCCACCATTTTCCCTCAGCCTCCTCGAGCTCTCCCCTCAGCGCTCATTCTCCCTCCGCCCCTCCCACTCCCCATTCCAGCCCAGCCGCCCGCCTCGCCAAGGCAGGGGCCAGCTAGGAAACCCCGTTTACGAGACTGGGGTTGACGGGGAAAGCAGAACGCAGTCAGTCACCTCTCTCAACTGCTGCAAGATCCCTCCGCCTCTCGCAGCCACAAAGTAGTCCCCGGAGGAGACCCGACTCCTTGCTGACCTGAAAAAGCGCTCTGTGACGTCGCAGGCTTCTCCCTCACTAACCGAGGGTCTCTCTTTAGGCAGAGCGGGTGAAATGTGCCGCTGGGGAAATACATTCGGCGTCCCGTTTTTGCTCCAGCTTGTTAATTTCCATACTCCTCCGCAGCGAGAGGAGAAGGGGGGGGAGTAAAAAGTAGTTCCGGCCAACGGAACGGATATATAACCGAGCCGACGCGGAGGCGCTGTCTTTTCAGTTGAGGACAGCGGCGGTAATCAGAACATGTCAGGCGGCTCCGCGGATTATAGCAGGTAGCGTGAGGGGCGGGGGAGGCCAAGCCGTTGGGCCAGGGAGGGGAGAGGAATTGTTTAAGGCTAACGAGAAGGCTTGCGGGGAAAAAAAGTCTCAAACATTTCGAAGTCTGTGACGTGAAAGGGCTGTTAAAGTGGGACGCTTGTGACGGTCGCCTCGCTTCCTTGAAGGCCGCCGTTAGACCGTCCCCGTTTCTGGATTCGAGGCCGCACAGCCTTTGGCCTGATGAGAAATTCACAAAACCACTTGCTTTCCTAGCCGGGGTGGGGCGAGATGTCGTTTTCTTTAGTCGCCGAGAGTCCGAAATGCCTGGAAGAAGAGGGAAGCTGGGCAATTCTGAGTTCTGGCCTTTTAGGGGGAAAGACCGCCTCTCCCTTTGAATCTCGTATTTTCCCCCCTCATTTTAGTTAACGTTCTAAATCAGTGTATTTCTCGATGCCGCATTCCTATCTTAGAAACGGGTCTCGGTTCCCCCCCCCTTTTCCAGAGGCCACATGGTTTGGCCCAGGCGGTGAGTGTGCGTCTGTAATGTATCTGGATGCGCGCCTCGGAAGAGACCACTTTTGCCCGGGGCGGGGGGAGAGAAGAGAGAACAGGGAGGGGCGCGGCTCGTAGGCCGTCCGTTCGCCGGCAGCCTCGTCAGTCACCGGTGTGTCCTAGACTTGCGCAATCGAGCCTCGGGGGTGGAGTTCTCGCGAGAGTTCGGCGGCGGTTCTTACAGAAGGGAGGGGGTCGAGAGGGAGGAAGGAGGCCGCGAACGCACAAGCCGAGGCTCGGCCTCGCAGACAGGAGGCCCGTTGCTAAGGCCGCGCCGCGCGCCCCCGATAGTTCCCTTATGCTAACAGCAGGGACGGCCGGCTGCGTGTGGCTTTTGGGGGCTCCTACGTGCGGGCCCTGAAGCTGCCCCAAAGTCCCCAGATGCCCTCCCGCATTGGCAGCCCTCTTGCAAGAAGGGAAGAAGAAAAGCCTTTTCTCCTTGAAAGCCCTACCATTGCCGTCCTACGCTGCTAACAGTGCTATTATTTCACTTTCAATAGCCTGTGGAATTCTGGGGCTTGTAGTTTCCTGAGGCCAAAGCGCTCTCTGGCTGAGAAGTCTAAAGGCCCCTCCCTAAACTGCAAATCCCAGGATTCCGTAGGATGTTGAAAGTGGAATAATAGCACTATAACCGTCTAGTACGAAGATGGCCCTGGTGCAGCATAGTGGTTGGAGTGTTGGGTTGGGACTCTGGAGACCAGATTCAAGTCCTTGCTGATGGATGAAGCTCCTTTTGAGTGACCTTGAGCCAGTCATTCCCCTTGGCCTGGTCCACTCCCAAGGTTGCTAAGAGATGGAGAGACATTTGTATTACTTTGCCCTTGGTTAGAGCATACAGATGGAACAAATACATCTGAATGAACGCATTATGTATTCTCTTTTTTGATACTTTTTTTCTGACCCACCCTCATCAGAAATGAAGCTTAATAGTTGTAACAGTCCTTGCTTTACATATTTGTTCACGCTTGTTTGTGTTTGTCAAAGAACACAATGTAAGAGTACTACACGTGCATGGGTGAATGGATGCTGGTGTGATGGAGAAGCTCAGTTCTCATTTTGGAGCCACAATAGACAGGGATTTTCAGATTGGAAGTAGACAGCTTGCAGTAGGCTCCAAACAGAACACATTCCCACCATTGTTGGGAGGTGATGGCTGGGATAACATACTGTGAATAGACATGTGTTAGTTACACTAAGATGAGATTGCATTAAATTTCTAGTTTAATGGGTTCAAAAAGAAGTGTATATATGGAAGGTTTTATAGCCATACTTTGTAATGAAGCTTTTGGTAGGATATATTACTTTATCCTACAGAAAGTGTGAGTAATATTTTGAGTTAGCTTTTTTCTTCATGCAAGGTAGGCTTAGTAATGACTTCCAAAGGCCATGTTTTAATCCTTGTGGCTTGAGTTGAATCATGTTTCCATTTTGTTTGTATCCCAGGTTCAGAAAAGTGCATTGTGATAGTACCAACCAGAAAGCAGTTGATTGTTGGTGCAGTTTTCTAGGACTGTTTGTTCTTCTGGCAAAGATAGTTTTGAAAAATGCAGGAGAGTAAGAGAATGACAGTTTGAAGTTTCTATGTTGTCTTGAAATAGTTTGGAGGAAGGGGCTGAAATGAGGGTAAGTGCTTTATCCCAGTGGCCCTGAGCTCAATGGGAACAACAAAGGCAACAATAAAATTTGATTCTCTCATTAAACACCCCCCAAAAAATCCTTCTGAGGTTTGAAACCTGTTCTAAAGTTTTCACTATAGTCCAAGCAGGTAGGGTACAATGAAGCAGAGATGCTGGCTGCTAAAGCTGTTTTCTGAGACAGCATATCTTTGCAATAGCAACGTACCCTGGAATGAGCTGGAAAGCAAGAAAATGTATGTAACCAATTTCAAAAATAGTATTTAATTCCACGATTTTGTTTCTTTATTTGACAGAGACCATGGCCCAGAGGGAATGGACCCCGATGGTGTCATTGAGGTTAGTATTTGATAAGTCCTTTTAGATAGCTGATGGGGGAAATGTTGATGAGTAAAATAAAATGTACTTAATTTTCCTTTTGCAGAGCAACTGGAATGAAATCGTTGACAATTTTGATGATATGAATTTAAAAGAGTCCCTTCTCAGGGGAATTTATGCTTATGGTTTTGAGAAGCCTTCAGCTATTCAGCAGCGTGCTATTATTCCATGTATCAAAGGTAAACTAGTGTGATATCAAATAATAAGAATTAGCAGAGCTCTTAGTGGCTTGAGTACTTTGCATTGGGGTGGAAGTAAAAAAAATCTTCCCTTGAAAAGTGAGATGATGGTATACCATCTTTCGGGACTGACCTGGAATGGAGAAAGTTTTTAACTGCTGATCACTTGTAAAAGAAGTGACAATTCAACTAAATCCTTGTGTTACATGGGAACAGTAAACATCCTTCCTTTTTTTTTAGGATACGATGTGATTGCTCAAGCTCAGTCGGGTACTGGCAAGACTGCCACATTTGCTATTTCCATCCTGCAACAGTTGGAGATTGATCTCAAGGAGACCCAAGCACTAGTATTGGCCCCTACAAGAGAACTGGCACAACAGGTATTAATAGTGTTAAAAGGTACTTACATGTTGCATGGATTTCACGCTTTATAATTGTGGGACAGTTAATATTTTTGGCAGATCTGCAATGGCTTCTTAGCTCTAGAGGGCAGATAACATTGAACAAACTTCTCTCACACTTTCTCTTTTTAACTATATGAGAAGATGTTAGATGTAATGATGGGACAGTGACTCGGAGTTGAAAAGGAATTGCAGCTGTGTAGTACTGGTGATAGGGCATAGTCAGAATACTTAGTGAGACTAAAACAATATAAATTGAGAAAAATAAGTGCTGTTTAGTTTTTTATAATGTGAGCAGTTATGCAACATGAAACTGCAGTGTGCATATGATCAGATGATTTGTCTGTGAATGTAAACTATCTGTTCCATTTGCTTCTATTTCTTATTATTGAGCAGTACTTTGTGTATTACATACACAGAGCAAAATCTATATTTTTGTATTATTTTTGTGAATACAACAGAAAATACTGTGATGAAAGCATAAGTCACCTTAACAGTCTTTGGGAAACTTGGATTGGTGTTCTCAAATTCTTATTTGGTACTAAAGTGTAATAAATTTCCTTAAGAGGAAGGTGATGGAGAAATTACTCTTCCACGACTCCAGGGAGTTAGCTGACCTGTTAAACTACTAAGATGGCCTAAGTTGGGCTTTTAGATTGAGTTCTGTATAGTTTTTTTTAACATAACCCGCCATGCTAGAAATAAGATTTATCATAGAGCATCAGTAACCTTTTAATGTAGAAGTGTGTCAGTATGATCCACATCTGTTTCATATGCAGCATTGCAGTACCTGCTCTGAGGAAGTAAATGGATATCTCTGGCTCATCGTTTCCAGTTCTTATTCTGCACTGCGGGCTGTTTCATTATGCAGTGGGGTAGAACCACTAAAGACACCTGTGAAGAACATTCTCTACATACTCTATCAGGGAACTTCTAAAGGCAGTTCAGTGCTTCACATATCTGATTATTACTAGCTGTTTTTCCTTCTGATGTAACAGCAAGACCATTGGTATGTCTTTGCTGGGAATGCTAATGTGTATTCCCATGTAACACCGAGATATACCTTATGTGGAAAAAGAACCAGAACTTCTGCCTGTAATGGAAAACTACCTGAATCTGAGGGGAATTTCCACTTTAAATGTGATAAGTTTCCTGTTGAGATTTTTTTTGTAGTTAGGAACTACTCAGCAGTCTGCACATAGGTCATCAAATAGGAGTTAGATGGATAATAAGCAAGAACCTGCTTGTAATGAAATTTGCATTGGAAGCTCCATTGATAGAATTCAAATTGAATTTATTGTTCCAGATCCAGAAAGTTATCCTGGCTCTTGGTGATTATATGGGTGCGACTTGCCATGCTTGCATTGGTGGCACAAATGTTCGCAATGAGATGCAGAAATTGCAAGCAGAGGCACCACACATTGTGGTGGGAACTCCAGGACGTGTATTTGACATGTTAAACAGGCGTTACTTGTGTAAGTAATGAAATACTAGCTTAAAAAAAAACTGGGACAAGTTTGAATAGCTACAGTCAATGTAAGAATAAGGAAGATTTCAAATATAATATTTCATATATCTGCAGGATAAATTAATGGGTAGCTTATTATTTGCTAGCACTGGTTTTCCTGCTCAAGAAAATCAAAGTTTCTTCTAAGAAGCATTCTTGGTCTATAAAGTTACCGGAGTGTTTCTTTTTCTTGTAGCACCTAAATGGATCAAAATGTTTGTCCTGGATGAAGCCGATGAAATGCTGAGCCGGGGGTTTAAGGATCAAATCTATGAAATCTTTCAGAAGTTAAGCACAAACATTCAGGTAAAGTCAAGCTTGACAGAAAGATTGACCAGTCTAAGCATTGCAGGTAAAGTTACAATGTAGCGGTGAAGTGCTGTATTGTCGTTCCCCCTGCACAAAGCAAAGCTGTCTCTTTCTATCCTTGCCTGTTTTGATCCCACAGCAGACAAGGACGCTTGGTTTCATACATTAGTTTTTTGACAGTCAGTGGCTGAGCAGCTTCAGTCTAAAGAGTGTAATCACAGTTTCTTGTTCCAGGTTGTATTGCTATCTGCCACTATGCCCATGGATGTGTTGGAAGTGACCAAAAAGTTCATGCGAGATCCTATTCGTATTCTAGTGAAGAAAGAGGAATTGACCCTGGAGGGTATCAAACAGTTCTACATTAATGTGGAGAGAGAGGTAAGAAAGAGATTGAATAATTGGGAGAGCACTTCTTGTACAAGCACTGTGCTAAAATTACAGAAGTTGGGGTTGAACCCTGTCTTCTGTAGTAATGCTAGCATGGTACACACAGGAAGAAAAATAAGTGCACTGGATCAGTAAAAGACTTGGGTGGACCTCTTTCTTAATGTCCAGTGTCCTGGTCTGGTGACTTGGTGCAACACTGCAATGAGTATCTGAATTTAGCTTTAAGTTACAGTTCAACTGGTAACTTAGTCATAGGCCTAGTCTGGGGCATCATAAAAATTGTTTTGTATGTTTTTCTTCGTGCGTTCATGACAAAATGTTAACTTCACAGGAATGGAAGTTGGATACTCTCTGTGATTTGTACGAAACTTTGACCATTACACAGGCTGTTATTTTCCTTAACACAAGGAGGAAAGTAGACTGGCTTACAGAGAAAATGCATGCAAGGGACTTCACAGTGTCCGCTCTGGTAGGTGTTGATACTGAAAATATATTACATCAGCTTGGCAACTTTATTGAAAATACAAACATACTTAGCATTGTTCCTTTAAAACAGTCTGTTTTGTACATGACATTTTAATTCTTTCCATAATCAAGGATTTTAAAAAAGGGAAAATGGCATTGTGAGTATAGTAATTAAAACATATTTTTTCAAGCTCTTGTGCTGTATGACTAAAATTGAAAAGCAAAATCTTTGGAAGTACTGATTGTAGCCCCTGGGACTTTTGCGAGAACAATTGAGAAAGAGAACTTGAAAGCTAGATGAAGATAGTAATTTGTTTAAATTGTCTGTCATTGCCTTTTAAATGCCTCTTGTTATAGTTGCCGGTTTACTCTGATGTGCATTTTCTAGGTCGCAGCATGTGTTTCCAGATGTAATAAAATGTGTTCAGCACTGGAAGTGCCTGCATTTATTGAGAGAGGAGTGTTGTTTTATAAACTATTTAGAGTAGTGAAGGAGTGGAACCACTAGAAAAGGGTTAACTGCTCTTGCTTAAAAAGAGCAGGTAAAAAAAAGCCACTGCATTTATAGAAGAACCCTCCCCCCCCCGGTCTTTTCTCTGCTAGTCCAGATGACATTGAGACTACCTATGTTCCTTTTCCCATTTTTTTTTCTTTTCAGATCAGTCCGTTTCTTTAGTTTTCTCCTCTGTTTACAGTAGGAGTAGGAATTCTAGCCAACATAGCAGGTGGTGAGGAATTCTGGGAACTGTTATTCAGTAACACAGAAATCAGGCTCTCTTCCGGAGCTGCCGCTGGTTCTCACTGTAGTGCTGCTGTTTTCTGCTAAGGTCTGCGTCAGTGTTGTCTGTGCGAGATGGGAAGTCAAGATGTCTTAGTATCAGTGATGAAACCGTGTGAATACTGAATCAGTTAATGGTACTTTTTGCAATCCATATAGCATGGTGACATGGACCAGAAGGAGCGAGATGTTATCATGAGAGAGTTTAGATCAGGATCAAGTCGTGTCCTGATCACTACTGATCTGTTGGTAAGCACCCTTAGATGCTGTCTTTCAGACATACATATCCAAAGCTTTTTTATTCAGTGCAGGTTGTTGTAACCTGAGCTTATTGAAGCTCTTGGAAGAATAAAGACCATGCTCCACTGTGGACTAAAGTAATTGTAGTTCATTACTATAACATGGTCAACAAAACACATAAGCTGTGATACAGTAAAATTTCTTGTTTAATATGCTGTCTTTGCTTACAGGCTCGTGGCATTGATGTGCAACAAGTATCGTTAGTTATAAATTATGACTTGCCGACCAATCGTGAAAACTATATTCACAGGTTAGTTGAATTTTCACTTGGATTTCCATTCTGAAGTTTCTTCAGAATCTGCACGCCCTCCAACTTGCCTTCCTTTCCTTGCACTGCACTAACTTGTTTGTATGTGGTATACATAAAGTGAAGATGGGAGGGGCAGAGCTTTTTGATAAGCCAGTGAAACGAAACAGTGGGAAAACTTAGTTGTATGAGAACTTAATCAACTATCGGCCACCAAGACAGCTCAAGAGCTGCTGAACTAATGTTCTGTGGCATGTGTTGCCATGTTTGCAAAAGGTACATTGTGCATATTGTGATTAGGAAAAGGTTTTGGAGGTTTGTTTGCTGCAAAGTTGTTTGTCACTTCTCCATACTAGATTTAAATATTGCCTCTTTCAGCTTGATTACTGTTGGCTTTGTTGGATGTTTCTTTGTGCTTTCACTTTTGCTCTTTGATTCCTCTTACAGTGGGATTCTTTCTCTGGTGTCTCCTAGTAGAACTTTCAATTTATTTCCCTAAGATGTTATCTATAGTGGTGGCTTTTTCTGTAAATGAAGTAAATTGTACCTTGTTACTTGATGTAAAAAAATACAGGAGTCGCTAGCCCAGTTGATGACGAGATGGTGCTCAGAAACGACGGCGTAATTTAGGACGTGGATTCGTAAGCGGCACACTGTTTGAATAAAGAGCGAGTTGGTATTTATATACTTTTCTTCTGTAATGATTGTTGTGAGCTATGTTTGTCTTAAAAAGCTCTTTGGCTAAGTGGTGGCAGAAGTTACGGGTTTGTCCAACTCTGTGTGCCCTCTAAATTGCTCTGGAAAATCTGGTGGTCTGGTCTGCCAAAAAATGTTAAGTTTTCCCACTGATAACAAGCATATGTCTCTGAAAATTAAATGTTTGGTTTTCCCTTTAAGGGATGTGATTTGGAGTAGTCTGTATGGTAAAGTAAGTTTGGTAGGTTGCAGGCTGACATCAAGCTCTGTCCATGTTCCAAGGGGATGGTGTGAGATGAAGACTTGTGCTTTTGATGTCCAGAAAAAGCAGGATGTGGGTTGGGTGAACAAGTACCTCTGAAGTTCCAAGGCAAGCGAAGAGTAATGGTGGCTTGTCTGTGTCATGAAAATAGAGCATTGTTTTGATAATCGTGTCTGTATTTCAAAGCTGGCAAATCAAATCTTTGAATATGCATTTGGCACAGTTCAGTTACTACTCTTAAGAACAGACTTTGCAAAACCAAAGTTGATGAAATAAGTTATAATAATTTCTGATCTCAAGAACAGGTTTTCCTGTTTTTTAACTTAGCTCTTCACAGTCTTTTTTTGTTCTGTGTGCAGGATTGGCCGAGGTGGTCGTTTTGGCAGGAAAGGTGTGGCTATAAACTTTGTCACTGAGGAGGACAAGAGGATCCTTCGGGATATTGAGACTTTCTACAATACTACAGTGGAGGAAATGCCAATGAATGTGGCTGACCTCATTTAATCCCTGGGATGAGATGTTTTTGGAATGCAGTGCTCGCTGTTGCTGACTAGGCGATCCACAACGTGCATTGTGCTTCTTTCTTGGGGGATACATTGAATCTTGTCTCAATGCTCATTACGGATCAGAAATACAGATTTTTGATAAGCGAAGCGACATTTTGTCGTGAGCTTTTGTGGGGAGAGCCTTTGGCTTTCTCCTCTTTAGGGTTTAGACTGTTGGGGTTGGGTGGAAAGTCATGGGGTCTGTAAATTTTTTCTTTATTAGAAATTTATTTCCTAGTTCTGTAGAAGTGGTAGTGCTAGATGTTCTTTATCATTTAATAATTTACTTATGGACTAAAAGGTATAAGTGCTGTATAAAATCAGCCAATTATGTTAAACTGGCATACCTACCTTTATTGTATGTTATAGTTCTCTATTAGACTAATTGGAAAGGCCTTTCAAAATTACTAAACTTTTATAAGAGCATTGAAATGCATTTTTGTTTGGTATGTATTTATTGAATAAAGTATTTAATTAGTGTTAAGTGTGATCTGGACCCTGTTGCTAAACCCCAGCAAGCAATCATTATTGTTGTCTTAGTTAGGGTTAAACCCATTAAAATTGCCATATTGCACATGTCTTAATGAAGTTTGAATGTTCAATAAAATACTTATATATTCACTTCATTGGGTGAAATGGATGCTTCTTGGGACACTAGTGGTAGTGGTTGAAAGGCTACTGTCCTGAATCAGACTATAATTGTGAAACTCATATTTAGGGTTCAGTCTACATTAGTAAGTCTGATTATTTCAGTGTTTCTGTCCCATGTGGGAGTAACAACTGAATTACCCTGATGCCCTTTAGACTGACAGGAAATATTATGGTTCACTGTGACATTGGACCTCTAAACTGACTTTTGCAACTGAAGTAATAGAAATGTTGTAGTTAGCAGTCTTCAGCTAGAATTGAGCTTCAGTAGTTACAGCGGGCGGGGGGACTGCTATCCTTATGGTAAGGGGTGGCAGATAGCTGGTATGCTTTACTACTTGTAAGGCAATATTGGACTAGCCTGGTAACTTTCCACCTCTTACAAGAGGGAAATTCCTGAAACAGCTTTGGCAGGGGATAATGATCAGCAAATGAATTCGTTGCATGTTCTTTGAAGAATAATCTCATTTCATTATCCTTATTTGGAACAACTGTGGCTTCAGTCATGATTGCTTTGCAGAGCCTTACTTGTTGGAGTAAACAAGAGTGACACATTAAAGATAATCCTTTTAAAATACTATTGCCTTATTAATGTCCAGACCCAGTAGTTAAGATTCAGATACAACTAGAGAAATGCTGCTTAATTTCATCCTTGCCTTACTTTAATTTATGATGATTCTGATAGGGTTTTCTTGAGACAAAGTCATTCTTCAGAAGGAATTCGAATCCTGGTCTCCAAAGAGTTATTCAGTATGCAAACAATCGGTTTCAGCCTAGTCTTACTGTGAATTTGCCTGTGTGTTTTCTGTAGGCCAGGTGATGAGCAACTGAAGTTTGTTTGTTGCCTTTGTGTGACTTCAAGTCAACTTTCTGACTTAATGGCAACCCTGTCATGGGGTTTTCTTGGCAAGATTTGTTTGGGGGTGGGGTTGCCCCCATGTGGCTGTGAGAGTGTGACTTGGCCAAGGTCACCCAGTAGGTTGTGGAATTCAAACCCTGGTTCTCCAGAGTTGTAATCTAGTGCTCAAGAAACTACATCATGCCTCCTTAGGTGACACCTTTACTACAGAACTACAGAGTAAGCCTAGAAAGTTACAGTTGGCCAGTCACATTCGCTAGGGTTCTGGGGGGTAAAGACCCTCACAGAAGTAGAAAAATTGCAGGTAATGTATGTGGTCTGTGAAGGAGGCTCAAATCGGGTAAAAGAAAGTTAAGGGAGGGGGATTGGCATGATGGCCCTATACATTCTCCATCCCCTTCACTGAGCATGCGTGAAGTATTTGGAGAGAGTTTGTGGTGCTGAGAAGCAAGCTGAGTCATGCTCAGCTGAGCCAGGCAGAGCCAGGAGGACTACAGGCGTTTTCTGAAGGACTGCATGGCTTGATGGCAGCAGAGAGGAAAGGTTCTCCCAGAAAAGAAGCACCTGAAGTGGGCGGTAGGGTTAGAAGAAACTTGCAAACAATCAAATCTGTGAAAATCAAACCCACAAGTGCAGAGGGACGACTATACTGTGTCTTCTGGCCATAGGGGTGCATTACTAAAGAAACGGAGGAAAGTTTTGGGAGAGGTAGTATTGGTTTAGTGATGCTGAGCAGAACTTCCCATGCTTTGACAGCCTTGTAGGGTTGTTCCACCTACTGCCTATTTTCAAAAAGGTAGTGAGATCGTCATGGTTCTTGAGAGTCTGACACACATGGGGTCGTAAAAAATGGAACTTTTAAAGGTGAGCAATGTCTTGGAGAAAAAAATATGCATGCCTTCAGCCATTTTCTCCAGTTGACCTTGCGTTTGTGTCAAGTCATTTCCAACTTACAGAAACCTTAAAAAGAACTAAGCAGGGAACTGAACCCTGGTTTTCAGGATCACAGTCCAACACTCAAACCACAACATAATACTGGCTGTCAACACTTTGGCCATTTCCATTCTACACCTTTAACAGTGCTACTATTCCACTTCCAACATCCTGTGGAATTCTGGGGTTTGTAGTTTCCTGAGGCCGAAAAGTTCTCTGGCTGAGAATTCTAAATGCCCCTCCCTAAAGTGCAAACCCCAGGATTCCATAGGATGTTGAAAGTGTAATGATAGCCCTGTAACAATGTAGTGTGGAAACGGCCTTTGATTTTCACATCAAGATCTTTGTACTAAATCCTGCATA
>CAOLHI010006089.1:0-42847 GCA_948474755.1 Ctenosaura bakeri | reverse complement strand
ATGCCTCTCTCAACTGCATTATTTCCTTCCAGGTCGTTTCAGTGAAGTGCTGTAGGCAGCTGGTGGTCATGTCTTCGATATCACTAGACGTGGGGGTGGACTGGGGCCGGCAGTCCAGTTCGTGGGATGGAAACACCGTCAGTGCTAGGGGATTTATTCTAACAGTCTGGAACCTCTTCTTTTTTTTTCCTTTTTCTTTCTTTCTTTCTTTCTTTTTTTTTTCTGTTTTCTGTGTAGGTCTCTTTAGTCAGCCTTATAGCTAATGCCCTGGGCTACTCGGAACTAGGTGCCATTAAATCCCTTAGGACACTCAGAGCCTTGAGGCCTTTAAGAGCGTTGTCCCGATTTGAGGGGATGAGGGTAAGACACCATTAGCGAGCTGATCCTTCTGCATGCCTGTGGGTTATGGCTGGGTGGGTTACAAAAAGGAAAAGCATGCTAGAACCGATCAAAATGGTAGAAGGACATAACGACAAACAGAATCATGACGCAGCTGCTGACTTGATCACCTCCCTCTGTTTCTGATTCACCCTCACCCCGCTGCACAGTTCTCCCTTTTTTTTTTTAATAGCAGGGGAAAAAAAGAAAGAAAAAAGGGAGATATATTAAGCTGCCTCATTATTGGCCCAATCCACATGTCATTTGTAGATTCTCTGTTGGCACTTGGCTGTTCTTATTTGGCCTGGCTTCTAATACCTCTAGCATCTGAGGGGGCATTTCTGGCTGTAAGTTTTGGATAGGGAGAATCACCAGGTGCAAAGAAGCAGAATTTGAACCACCTCATTTTTTTTTTGCTTCCTCCTTCACCTCAAAGTTTTGATCAAAGGTAAATCAAAAAAAGTCCAAAAAAATCAACATTAAAAAAAAAAGAGTGGCTCTTTCTATATTAGTGGGGTTATTCAGGATTACCAGTAAGGGCTGGGCTGTGGGAAGAACATAGGTGTCCCAAAAGAACAGAGCTCTGGTTTAATTCCTCTCATTTGCACCTCGTTGTTCTCTGTCCAGTCCAATAGTGACTGGCAACCTTGATGGATAGCTCAGCTTTCCTCCCTATTCTCCCTTCCCCCTTTACCATGCTTTATGGTTCCCCTGTCCTGTTACTGTGATATGTTGGCAGTAAGTCACAAGCAAAGCATAGAATCTGAAATTTCCTGGAATCAATAGATGATGCCACTACCAAATAACCTTTGAAATGTCCCTGTATTAGTAGGAATTATCCATTTATTTTATTTTTTTTTAGGAAGTTTGGTGCATGGAATAAAATCATGCGAAACTCTCTCAGAAAAGACCACCTGGTCTGTGTGTAAAAGAAACAATGCAATAATTTTAAGGCTGTAATCTTAAAAGATATTTATTAAAGGGAAAAACTCAGTGAATACCATGGACTTACTTCTGCATAAACATGCACGAGATTGCACAGTTTATACGCTGTAGCATAATCTAGCAAACACACAGTAATAAGTAAAATTTGGATAAAGCTAAGAAGGGCAAATCGGAGAAGGTGCAAGAAAGAAGTGTAACTACATTTCAAAGAACTGGTAATGTGTCTTGTTAAAGATTTGAATCTGAAGACCTCAAACAGCTCAGTATGGAATTAAAAAGATGCAGTTTACTGCACGATCCTACAGATGTTTACTCAAAAGTAAGATCTACTGAGAGTTTGTCCAAAATAAATGTTTACAGTTGCAGAATAGATAAGTCACTTTATAATGAACTTTATAATGAAGAATAGGGAATCATTAACAAGTAACTGAAATTGTACAGAGAAGGTACAGAAATTCCCCTTTTAAAAAGTTTCCAACTTGGCAATTAATATGTCATCCTAGAAGTATGTATTGCATCCCTCCTGGATGTCACCCTAAAAGTATATGTCACACACATCTTGAATGGAAAGACGGCTCACAGAAGTCCATAAATCGAATTTAGGGATGTGTATCCAGATAAATCATACAGTGAACAGTTGCTTAGGTCTGTGCAATTTCAGGCTTAAGATGAGGATTACAATTTTTAATTTTATTTTGAAAAATAAGTTTGGGAAAATTTAAATTGCATCTCACATTAGACTCTCCTTAGTCCTTGTAAAACAAGCACAGGCAATTGGTTCCAGTCAGAGCTTATAAAGGTTACTTTATTAGACTACATGGGTACTGTAGGCTTTGTAAAGTTGTATAGCTTTTCCAGGGTCTACTTAATGTATTTTTCCCCATAGTAGAGGAGTCATGTGAGGAAGAGATTATGTGTGTTGCTATTGTTTTTACTTGCAGGAGCATTCAGATGTATAATAGTTATTTGTGAGATTGGTGTATGTAACTGAACTGAACTGTGGCCAGTCTTAGGAAGGTATGGATTGTAATGAGTGCTGTTCATTTCAGCAAGCTTTATGCCCAATTATATTTAGACTTTGAGTCCACTTGCCAATCTAGACATGAAGATGGACTTAACACAACAACATAAATCTGTCCATGTTATATTCTGAAGCAAGTCCCAATGTTTTCAGTGGAACTTACTGGCTAGTAATAAATTTGTTTAGGATTCAGTTATACACTAGAGAGTTAAAGTCCTTGATCTCAATGGAAGGTGTTTGTGGATGTGGACACAGGTTTGTGTCTCCTATAATCTTCACAAGAGATTTCCAGCCCAGCAAAGGAAATCATATACAAAACTCTGCTTCTATCCATGGCTTATTCTTCCTGGATCAGGGCAGAAGTATATGAAGAAATTGAGTGCTTCTAGATCAGAATCCAAAATAAGCTGTACAAAGAGTAATAAATCTTGTCAATTTCAGCTAGCTTGGCTGGAATGCCTCCAGTTTTCTGACATCTTTCACCTAATGGAAATGGCGCATTGGTGGAAAAATGTAATAAACTAGATTGAGGTGGGAAACTTGTAGTCCTTCAGATGTTTTTGGACTCTAGCTTCCATCAGTACCAGCACTCATAACTGATATTTGAATATAATGGGGCAGTGTAGTCCAACAATATCTGGAATGCCAAAGCTTCTCCACTCCTGAAGATAGTGCAGATCAAACCTGATTATCTATTTTCTTGTCAGATACATTGAAGGAACCATTAAGTTATTTTCACCTGTGAAGAGCTAGATAGATTTTGTGTTTGTTTGTTTATTTTTACTTTAACAAAACAGGAAAAGGATTTAACTTTTACTGGACTACCTTGTAACATTTTCCCATCCTTCTTATTACTCCCAGTTCAGACCTACATCCCATCAAAGACAATACTGATCCATCTGAAGCTAAATAAAAGAAATGAAATGATTTTGCTAAGCACCACCAAACAAATTTATTTGCTTTTTCCTGTGCCTTTAATAGCCTGAATGTTAAAGAATATATGTAGCAGATCTAGTGTGATCTTGGCAGCTAAGCAGGGCCAGGCCTGGTTAGTGCTTGGATGGGAGGCTGCCATCAAATACCAGCTGCTGTAGGCTATATTTCGGAGGAAGGGACTGGAAAAACCACCTCTGAAGATTCCTGGCCTAAAAAAACCCTATGAAATTCATGGGGTCACCATAAGTTGACAGGTGACTTGAAGGCACACAAACACACGTGCATAGCTTTTTATATTTTCTAGGGGAGTGGGGAGTGACAGTAATGCTATGAAACTTGCATGCACTTTTTGACGAGTTCTAATACACAGCTATCACAGTAAAAGCCATGTTCCCTTTCTCATAATAATTGGTGACAATGTTGGCAATTTGTTTAGATAAACTGTTGAAATGAAAGAATAAAAGAAGAGCTTTGGTCTTGTTTTATGACAAATACAGAGCAAGCTAAAATGGAAAAGTTTTTTTTAATTAAATTACTTCTGCAGTAATTGTATTGCTTTACATTTTCCTTAGCTGTCCTGCTTTCAGATGATTTCTGGACATAGAAATTTTGAGGTTCATACTAGGATCTGAGATTCAAACCAGAGGTTTAAGGAGTTGCATGGGGTTTTTTTTTTCCTGCAAATACAAACAGAGAAGATAATGAACTGTTGTTTGCAATGGTTTTTTTTGCACTCACCCTCAGTCATTGCATATTTCTCTGCAATGTGCCTAACTGTGGTGTGTCCACTGTTCTCTTTAAAACTATCAGCGGAATTAGATAATGCAACAACGCCACCTGCTGACATAATGTACATCTCTGCTGTCACATTAACCCCAATTTAGTTTAAGGACATTCACTTGATGCTTTAAAAGAATGTGGGTAAAGGTTCTTCATGGGACTGTGTGGCCTGGCCAAACCCTGTAGAACTGGTGCCCGTCAAAGCAGCCAGTGTTGAGCCAGGTAGATTGAAGGTTTGATTTGATATAGCACAAACAGTCATTTCTATTTCTAATGTGGACAATACTGATAAGATAGTTAAACAGCTAGCTTGGATCTATTAAAGACATGCTATATTTTTCTTTATGGGCTTGTGAAAGTACCACCTGTACAGGAAAGAGAAAGGAAGCCCTATAAAACATTTGTCAATCTCATTTGTTGTGGTACAGAGGAGGGAATATGGCTTTTCTTTTTGAGCTTGCAAACATGCATGCTCAGCTCTTTGGACTTGCTTACCAAATAATATGTAAGATCTTGGACATTTTTACACTAAGACACCACTAAATTTTGGAAGTACTTTGCTACCCATTCCTACTCCCATTGGAAAGTAATGGATGAAGAGTCCTCATTTATCTTCATGGGAGTAGGAGAACCAGGGCACGTATATTCCATAAGTCTGGTTTTAAAGTGGGGAATGGTTGCTAGCTGAAATTATCTAAGAGATTCCTTTCTCTGACCTAGCTGTTGGAATCAGACATGAATCTTGCTGTTGTCATGATGGAGGCCTCCACCTTTTCCTAATTTCATTCATCCTTCATCAAGCAATTTACAGAATGACAAAAATAGCTGCCAAAAGGCTTTTCAAAAATGGTAGAAGATGGAGAGAAGGTGTCATTTGGACTCCATTGGTGCTTGTGACTAGCCTTGCTTTCAATTCCCCCCACTAAAACTAGGCATATTTATGTTCTGTTTCTAACTCATTGTCTTTTTCTGTACTGAAACTCTCTCCTCCTTCCTCTCCCTTCCGATGCAGGTGGTTGTGAACGCCTTGGTGGGCGCTATTCCATCCATTATGAATGTGTTGTTGGTCTGCCTTATCTTCTGGCTGATTTTCAGCATAATGGGGGTTAATCTTTTTGCTGGGAAGTATCATTACTGCTTTAATGAGACGTCTGAATATCGGTTTGAGATAGAAGAGGTGAACAACGAGACAGACTGTTTCAAACTGATGGAACCCAACAGTACAGAGATCCGGTGGAAGAATGTAAAGATTAACTTCGACAATGTTGGTGCAGGGTACCTGGCTCTTCTGCAAGTTGTAAGTTCTGCCTTTCATAGTTTGATTTCTCCTGGTAGAAACTGCCTATATATTTCATTGGAGCAAAAATGTTAGAAACCTAAAATGGCTTCTTCTCCCAAGCATCATCTCTGTCATGTGCAATCTTGTCAACCAGATGGCACTTTTTCTTTGCCTGCAAATTAATAATAAGAGAAAAACTACCAATGCCACATTTTAATCTTTAGACTGATTAAGTTTCAGGGAGGGTAAAGAAGTTATCAGACTAAATACCCTGAAGGCACCAGATAATATCTGATCTTGGAAGCTAAGCAGGGTTACCCCTGGTTAGTACTCAGGTGGGAAACCACCAAAGAATACCAAGTGCTGTAGGCTGTCTTTTAGAGGAAAGTCATGGCAAACCACCTCTGAATATTCCTGGCTAAGAATATCCTGTTAAATTCATGGGGTCATCATAAATTGGCAGGTGACGTGAAAGTACATACCCATACAAAGAAGCCATCAGCCTCCAAGTTACCAATCCCTGTTTAAGATGCGAGGCTGTCCTGTACAGCAGGACATTAGGGGAAGCAGGAGCAAGGAGTTTAAAGATCACTTCAAGGGGTGAAAATGTAAGCTAAATTAATATGTAATTTTGTGGCAAGAGGGATCTCATCTGCAGTCACAAGGTTATGGCATCCCAGCCAGTTTTAATCCCATGTTATTCCTCGAGGGAACAAAGCCTGAACGTGTTCTGCCAACACTGCAGTGCATAGCAACTCTTTCTGGAAGATGTGTTCTCAATAAGCTAAATGGTGATGATCCATCTTGAGACATATGCTGCAGTACGAAATGAGCTTAGTCCATGCAAGGGGGTCAAGGTCTGAGTCTCTTTTGTCCAAGACAGTCAATCCTTCATGCTCCCCAACAAACCATTTTGAAATTAGCCTATAAAACAACACGAGGTGTGATGGTGGGAAACTGGAAGGTATGGGTTAGGAGTGGTTCAGTATCAAGTTTGACAACTTAGGTAGCCATTTTCTTTTAAGATTCAAAAGGGTGTAGAACTCAGTATATTTTAGGAGTGTTTTCAAAATTCCAACAATATGACTGGAAAAAGATAAGTATGTTCTCCTGTCTGTCACTTTCCTCCTCTCTATTGCCAACATGCCCTTCTTGTGCTTTTTAAAATTATTATCAAGTTTATCTCCATCTTTTTATATATAACATATACTTAGCTAGTACATATACTTAGCTAGTACAGTTCACTGTACTAATACACTGAAGGATTATGCTTTTCCTCCTGTTATGTAAAGTCAAATTTGATTTCAAGTTATTGTATCAGGCTAAAAAAATGAAGCCTGTATAACATTCAGGAGTTAAAATTTTGCACAATAGAAACATGCCTACAAACCAGTAATGCAACAAATTTTAATACAAGTGTAACCTGCAAGAAAATGGTGCAGTTTAGCATAGTTCTATTTAGGTTTCCTGGTTTCCAGCCTTCCCTCACCCAATATGCCTGTCTCAAATGCACTTCAGCAAGGGATCGGTATCACTGAAAGCCCAACGCTCCAACAAAGCACAGTCTTCCTTCATGTTTCATCATCCCAACACCTTCCCACAGCAGAAAAGACATGAGCTCAGTTATTTGAAATTCTGTGTAAGTCCCAATGAGTGCCTTTGGGCAGGGGGAGGAGACACTAGCGTAGAAATCCACTAAATTAAAAAATATTAAGCAGTCCATTCATACTTAGTATCAACCTAGCCCTCAGCCACCTGACCAAGAATCATAGAATCATAGAAATGTAGAGTTGGAAGAGACCACACGGGCCATCCAGTCCAACCCCTGCCCTGCAGGAACACCCTCAAAGCACTCCCGACAGATGGCCATCAAGCCTCTGCTTAAAAACCTCCAAGGAAGGAGACTCCACTACACTCCGAGGCAGCACATTCCACTGCCGGACAGCCCTGACTGTCAGGAAGTTCTTCCTGAGGTTCAGGTGGAATCTCCTTTCCTGCAGCTTGAATCCATTGCTCCTTGTCCTGGTCTCTGGAGCAGCAGAAAACAAGCCCTCTCCCTTACTTAGTAATTGTTAAAAATATAGAATCTTAGAGTTGGAAGAGACCACACAGGGGCCATCCAGTCCAACCCTCCGCAATGCAATATGTTGAACTGGTAATTTATTTTCAAATCTTGGCTTGGCATTTTTCACCACTCTAAATCCAGTAGTGATAGAAAACACAGCTACAGGCAGACCTCGTTTCCCACTGTCCAACCCCTATCCTTCCATCTACTGGTGTGAATGAAAAACAAAACAAAAACAGGCATGACTACTCTCTCAGCAGGTTTCTCTAATGATACAGTAAAACAAAGATGCTTCATAATGAAAAATAAGACCAGGAGAAGACAAAAGCGTGTTTGGTGGGCGCAGGCATTCCAACTTAGGTGGGCCTGAAAGACCAAGACAGGTGGTAACTGCATGGGGGGTAAATTGTAAGCAAGTACAATTTGTGACACAGCACAACATCACTATTTATTATAGAGCACCTCTGTTGGGGTACCAGGCTTAGCTTCCAATTGCCTGACTTTGTGGAGTTTGAGCCAACTTGAGATAGCCTTAGCTCTGGTCCTGCACCAGCAAGATCTTTTTTAAAAGATAATTGAACATGATATATACAATGTATTGTGGTGTGTTTTAATCTCTTCAGTGATCTGACACAGCCAAAATAACTCTCATGACAAAACGGCCAAGGTTTTAAAAGGAAATAGTCCAAAGTAAAATTAAGAGGCATGAAAGACACCAGTCACTTTTATTGGAGATGAAAAAGAGGATGCTGTATCTCCGCCAAGCCATGCCTTTTTTGTACTATATTGCTAGATAAAATTATACACTATGAACAATAGTAAGACCCCAGATTGGATCTGATTGAATTTAGTGCAGTAAGGCGTCTCTGAATAGGGATTCTCAGTTTAAATTTTGTCAGTGACTAAGAGGCAAAAAGATGGGCTAAAACCCAAAATACCACATTTTGTTGCCAAAGATGATAATGTTCAGCAAAGTGGAAGGCAGTAGGAAAAGAGGAAGGCCACACTGCAGGTAGATTGGTTCAGTCAGGGGAGCCCAGAGCTAGCAGGACATGAGCAGCTGATAACTGGGGCTCTTGGACTTGATTGAAAATGGCACCATAACAAAGCTAAATTGATTTGGCTTTTTTGCTGAATTATCTTAAACTTGACTACATAAAATATACAGTACAAATAAATCTCGTGAAAGCTCATTTTCTTAGAAGGAACTCCAAAAATACAAATTTAAAATACACAAAGCTCATAGATCTGTAGCAGTAAAGACAAACATTTTATAGATAATGGTGGACAACATGGCCCTTGAGATGTTAGATTCAGGTCCCATCATCCTTCACTGCTGGCTGTGCTAACTGGGGTTGATGAGAACTGCAGTCCAGCACTATTTGAAGAATCACAGATTGCCCATCCTGGTAGAAAGTGTCCATTCTAGAAAGTGCATTATGTACTGTTTGCAAAGAAAGCTGTTAATCAAGGTTCAGTAGCTGAAACAGCATCCACGTGAAAGAAGTTATTCCCAAGAAATAAAAAGAAGGAGCCATCTGGAAATTTTTCTTTAGAAGAAAAGAAAGTAAATCATAATCTTAATGTCAAATGCTTCAGAAGTATCAAAAGAAGTCTCATGTCATCTCTCTGGAAAGAAGTGGAGATCTTGAGAGCCCAGTAGCCATTTAATAAGCTACAGTGCTGTAGCAAACTTTGCCCTCATTTAAGGTTTCTCCCACAAAAACTGTTTTGGTTTTTGTCTACCCAAAGATGGATAGTAAATTATTGTACTCAACTCTTCCTATAATGAAAAAACACTGCTGAAAGTGGGCAAAATTCTCTATCAATAGAGTATGGACATAAAAGTAATTTTTTAAGCAGATATCACTCTGGTTTGGTTTGTCATCCCTTTACTGTTAGCAACATCATTCAGTAGAGAGCAAAAGAAATGGGTATATTAGGCTAGGTGGGGAACAGCTTAATATATTTTATTTCCCTAAAGACAAAGGGATGACATCTTCTAGTAGACTGTAAAGTCAGATTGTATAGCTGTTTTCTGATGGAAAAATTTTTCTTACTGTCTTATTTTTTTTTAAATACAATTTTGATTCTCTCAAAAATGTAACTAATAAAATTCTGGTGCCAGTGTATTCCTCATTTTCAGGCAGATGTTAGAAGTTCTGGACTGCTTACTTATATCAGAAGCACACTTATCATATAGTAATTCACATTACAGATTTGGTTATGGCTAAAGATTTACTTTAGGACAGCAGTGGGAATCATGTGGGTCTCCAGGTGGTGATGTTAGACTGCAACTTTCAGCAGCTCTAGCAAGCAGAACTAATGGTAAGAAAGGCTGGGATTTGCAATTCAACAACATCTGAAATACCATATTATTCCCACTATTTAGAATATTAATATGCTAATCCTCCCATGTTGCTCCTTTGTATTTACAATCCAGCAATCATAGTCACATCATGAACATAATTTGATCTGAGATTTTTTTGGAGATACGTTATTACTAGTTTCACTAATGGTGTAGTTACTTCATTATGCTCAGAGGTTGCAGTATAGGCAACAGTTCATCACTGCTATGTAGTGGGTGGAGAGAGTCCATCTGCAGTTTCTTTAGATTCCTGACAGCTAAGGGCAGAACAGGAAGGTAATAAATAAGTACTAACAAAGCTAACCAAAAACAAAAAGTGGGTAGAAGCCCACTGCACAAGAGTTTGTCTTCTGATAAAGCTGGCCTTTTTCTTCTTCTCCCACCTGCAGCTCTACACCACTTCTAAAAGTACGTCCTGGAAAGTCCAGGAGCAGATTTTTACAGGGCATGGAGAGGTGAACTAAAGTGGCAAGGGAAATTGTCTCTCTCCGGTATCCATTGATAAAAGCCGTTTCATCAACAGGAAGAAGACTGTAATTGGGTTTCACGCAACTGTGACTTTCTGGATTAAATGTTTAATGCTCTTGTGTCCAGTAGCCCAAAATGAACCATTAGTGATCCTTCTTTCATACTGTTCTCATCCTTTCCTGTTTTATATGTAGGGAGGAAAAGTACTCTCTTTTTTCTTTTTTAAAAAGCTTTGTGTGTGTGTGTGTGTCTTCCAATAGGCTACCTTTAAAGGCTGGATGGACATCATGTATGCAGCTGTAGATTCTAGAAAGGTAAGGTACAACCTTGAGGCTGTAATCATATAGCCACTTTTAAAAGCAATTGCCACCACATTATTTTATAGAAGAAAGGAAGGCTGCCTTCCATGGAGGCTCATGGCTACTCATAGTCACAGGGGAAAGTGAAAGATTGGAGTGTTCATCCCAATCCAATTGGTCCATGAGCACAAAGAAGAATCTCCATTAAGGACATGGAATTTACACAGCGGGATGTGGGACTTGCAAAGCATGGTTTAGGTATTCAGTTCAGTGCTGCATTTTTTTTGTATGACTAATGTAAATGGGAAAACCTGACATGCACTTGGCATTCTCATGAAGCTTTGGATCAGGGGGCAATAATGTCTAAGAGAGTATATCTGATTTTCAGATTTGACAGGCTATTAATCAATTTCCAATAAGAATTTTAAACCTGAAGCTTCTTCATTTAAACTTGTACTAAGTTTTTCTTGCAAATTACAGATCCTCAGATATACAGAGATATAAATATATGTATATTTTTCTTTGCACACAGCAAAATGAGCAACCTAAGTATGAGGACAACATCTACATGTACATCTACTTTGTTATCTTCATCATCTTTGGGTCCTTCTTCACCTTGAACCTTTTCATTGGTGTCATTATTGACAACTTCAATCAACAAAAGAAAAAGATAGGTCAACTTTTCATATTTTCCTAAGATACAGGGGCCCACCTGTCACCCTTTTCTAAATTATTATAAAGCAGACTGTAGATTTCCTGACAACTTGCAGTTAAGTAGAGGTTGAGATAATTCAGGGTAGTTCACGCATCTAAGTCATCACTGAAAGGTGAAGTCATGATAACACAAATGTTTGAATGACTCACCACTGATTGAACATCCGTACAGAAATTTCATGTCCCCTGATATTAATGTTTCAGTGACTTTTCATCACACCAGAATGAAAGTTGGCCAGACAAATGTATAAAAATCATGCTTCACACCAATGACTTGCTGTGTGGACTTGCCTTGATAATGTTCCATTTTAAGCAGCAATCACAATACAGTTTGCAGCTCTGAACTGGACCTTAGATTTAGTATGTTCCATAAGAGAATGAAATAGATTATCAGACTGAAGATCAGTAAGATAGTGTACTCCATCATCCTATCTGGAAAAAAAAATCATGTAATTTATTCCACCTGTTACCACGCAGTAGCAGGAAATGCTGCCGTTTCAGTCACATCTTTACACAAAGCTAAACAGGTTGTAACCAGCCTTCTTCCCTTTTCTTTCCTTTACTTTGGAGGTCAGGATATCTTCATGACAGAGGAGCAGAAGAAATACTACAACGCCATGAAAAAACTGGGCTCCAAGAAACCTCAAAAACCAATTCCAAGACCTTTAGTGAGTTTTCCTATTTCTCTCAAGATGTTATTCCTTGTACCCTCCTCGTGTTTCTTCTAGCTTGTGGAATGCCCCGCCTCACAAGAGCTGAGCTATCATTTTGGTACCAGGAAAAGGATTTTGTCTCACCAGGCTTTTTGATCTCTTCCTGCTTTATGTTCATTTTATCTCTAGTTTGGTTTTAAACACTGATTTCTGTGTTTTATTGATATATTTGTTGTAAGCCATTCCAAGAACACAGATACAGGCCTCCAAGAAATAAGTGAAATAAATAAACATTCCCCCACCTGACCCTTCCCTTCCCTCTCCTTCTCCAAACATCAGGCTTCAAAATATTTGTATATATTTGGCAAGCTAATTCATATGCTTGCCAGACTCAATTAGCCACTTCCTGTGGGGTGGAAGCACAGGTGTTGCAAAGTGAGTACTCCATACATGCCATTTCCACACTGTACTGTTATAGCGCTATTATTCCACTTTCAACATCCAATGGAATCCTGGGGTTTGCAGTTTAGGGAGGGGCCAGCATCCCTGCAAACCCCAGGATTCCATAGGATATTGAAAGTGGAATAATAGCACCATAACAGTCCAGTGTGGAAATGGCCACAAATACCTTTATACAAGGGAGCCCAATTTGCTCCATACCTGCCAGTAGCATTGCTAGACTAAACACTGAAGAGGGCTCCTGTACCTTTAGTGGTTGTTTAGAGGAGGGAGTTTCAGTAGGTGTTGCTTGTTACAAGCCAACAAGCAACACCGGCTGAAATTCCCTCTTCTACACAGCCAGTAAAGGTATGGGAGCCCTCTCCATTTCCCACTCTGGCAGCCCTCCCTACTGCTCAAGAAAGGATAGAAAACATCACATGCATCATGGACACAGCTTGGAACTAATGAGATACAGCTAGATGTAAAAAGATATTCTTTGTTAATGAGGATATAACAAAGTTCTTTTTCATAAGCAATGCAACAAATGAGAATGAAATTAACATAATGAGTAACATTTTTAATTACCTTGAAAGGTTCCATTTAAAACTTTTTTAGATATATTATATGCATTCTCTTCTCAATCTTAACCCCTCCTCATAATGCAATAGCAAAAAAAAAAAAAACATAGCAAATAACACAATGAGTTGTTTGTCAAATACTGTAGCACATAACATAAACAAATCACTTGACAAACACCACAGCAAGCAACTGCAATGAATTGTTTTAAAACGTTGCCATTCCAAATTATGTGCAGGACACACAAGCTCAGTTCTTTGAGACAAGGAGTTCATTGGGCTCATTGAACCCGTGAACAGGATACAAGAGACAGCATGTAGTGGATCCTCTAATAACATAACCAAGTTTGCCCTCTTATTGTGTGTTACAGAACAAAATCCAAGGAACCGTTTTTGACTTTGTAACCCAGCAGGCATTTGACATTGTAATCATGCTGCTCATCTGCCTCAACATGGTAACCATGATGGTTGAGACAGACACACAGAGCAAGCAGATGGAAGAAATCCTCTACTGGATCAACCTTGTCTTTGTTATTTTTTTCACTTGCGAATGTGTGCTGAAAATGTTTGCCTTGCGTCACTACTACTTCACCATTGGCTGGAATATTTTTGATTTTGTGGTTGTGATTCTCTCTATTGTTGGTGAGTATAGATATTGTTGCCCTGAAATGCACACGGAGGGAGGGAGGGAGGGAGGGAGGGAGGGAGGAGAAATATATTTGAAAAATACGGGATGGGCAGGACGGTGGAGGGATAGAAGAAACCTCATTTCAATGTTGAACTGGCATTTTTATGAAAAGTTGAAATATGGGATCCTCAGTCTTATGAAACAACAGATACACATATTTATGTATAGATCTTTGGCAAGTACAGATTGGGACATCAGCCACTAAGTCCAGTTGTTGCACTGTCTCTAAACTCATGCCCAAGGGAATGAGCACCATTCA
Source organism: Ctenosaura bakeri (assembly GCA_948474755.1). Lineage (NCBI taxonomy): Eukaryota > Metazoa > Chordata > Lepidosauria > Squamata > Iguanidae > Ctenosaura > Ctenosaura bakeri. The sequence continues at coordinate 28,978 of CAOLHI010006089.1, read as the reverse complement.
AAATGGGGGTTATTTTTGAACATGCATAGAACAATGCAGGTGATTCTTCAAGTTAAATTGTAACTGTTTCCCCTCTTGTAAAATGAGAAGGGGGGCAATACACAATGTTTGACTTGCTTTAGTAAAACAGCAGAATCCAGAGGAAGTGAGAAATCATGGTCTCCTCACCCACTGCAACACCTTGCTCTTGCCAAAAGCTGGAGGGCCAGTAATCTCTCCAGAGCCAGTTTTCAAATAGCTCCAAGAAGTGCAGGAAATAGGAGAAGGAGACGACTGTTTCATGATACTGTCATTACAGCGCTAGCACAGTGTTAGATTTAGGCTGAAGTTTCTATGGTTGTTTATCCAGATCTCGAAATTGCATGTAAACACTGGAGTTTCTCAACCAGGTGTGTAAGAGCTTCCACTAGAGCAGGCATGGGGAAAGTGCAGTCCTCAGCCCTTTGTATGCTCCAATTTTTCCCAATATCTTCAAAACTCCAGAATCTTCCTCCACCCAAAAAAAAAATCTGGTTACAACTTGCCTCTAAAAGATGACACCTCCCAAACCACCCTGATGAATCTGGAAGACACATCCAGAAGTGATCGCAATCTTGGCCAAAAATGAGGTGGGACATTGAAGGTGCACAGGGTAAAAAGTGGGCCCCTCATCCAGTTTTAGTAACTTAAAACTTCAGCTGAGCATTTAGAAAAATATAGTTCAGTCATCCAAAGAAAGGGAGAAAGAGAGCAGAGAGCAGACCATCTTTTAAAATTCAAAGAAAAGCAACTCAGGGCGAGTGCAGATGAAGGCAAAGTCTTAAGGGAGTTGGGGTTGTCTTGCTCTTTTCATTTTAGCTGTTCTTCTCCTCAGAATGCATCCATATATGCCCCCCTCCCCAGCTGCTTTCTACTGCAGGAGAAAAACTGCATATGGAACAGAGAAATAGATGGGGGAAAAAAGATTAATCCATTGCTCTTCAACCTTGCTTCCACAGTGTTCTTCCTTTTTTGGGTTAGATGATTTAAATCATTGTAACGTCAGGCTGCCTGTGTAAAGTGACTGGAAATTGCAACTGATTCAAATATGCTGGAGATTATTGATAGAAAGAGAGGCTTAGGAGCATATGGCACATTTATATCAGGTCATCCCAGTTGGTTTCCAGGTCCAATTTCAAGTGCAAATGATAATATTTAACACTTTAAATTATCTGTATCCAGAATATTTAAAGGACCACAGTCTGTCATAATCATTCTACCTATGCATTATGATTTTTCTTGGAAGCCACAAAACATGTGACCTTTCTGTCTCAAATAAAGTGGATGATTGTGTACGTCCAATTGTTTCAGTAGAGATACTACATTTGTGAAAGTCCCACCTTAGAGATGTGAGTCTTTTCCCTTTCTAGCTACCTTTGGACTAATTAATCATTAGTTTTTTTGAGCATTTTACATTCCTGGCTGCCCTGATTTCCTGTACCTGAGCACGGACATTTCCCAAGTTGATGCCAGTTTTTATCATGTTCATTAGTTATTTCTGATTTTATTAGACTTTAGTGATTTTGGCTACTTTGTCGACTGTACAGTGGAAAAGCAAAGTACAGAAATTGTTGTGTTGTTTTTGTTTAGATTACACACAAATGGAGGCTACATCTAGTTTTGCCCTTTAGCAACAAAAATTGCTTTAAAAGAAAAGAGAAATGCTACTCTTTATGACTGAGTCAGTGGAGCAGTATACGATGTCTGTCATTTTGTAGTAGTTTTTTTTTAAGAGATAAACATCCTATTATAAAAGGAAGTTTGCTGATGTTTTGTTTCATTAAGGTTCAAATATTAAAGGACCTTAAGATATGAAGATGGTGAGTCTTAATTTTAAAAATGGTACCTTCCTGGTATTCTGTTCTCTCTCTCTGTACAGCCTCTACTACATGCTTGTGGAGAAGGGGTATGAGATGGTTTGAAAGAATTATAACACTGTTTTCCTTTTTCTCCTTCCCCCATGTTGTTTAAGGTATGTTCCTGGCTGAAATCATAGAGAAATACTTTGTGTCACCTACTCTCTTCAGAGTCATCCGCCTGGCCCGTATTGGCCGTATTCTGCGCCTGATCAAAGGAGCCAAAGGGATCCGCACCCTGCTTTTTGCCTTAATGATGTCTTTGCCTGCCTTGTTCAACATTGGTCTCCTGCTTTTCCTAGTTATGTTTATCTTTTCCATCTTTGGGATGTCAAACTTTGCCTATGTCAAACATGAGGCTGGCATTGATGACATGTTCAACTTTGAGACCTTTGGCAACAGTATGATTTGCTTGTTCCAGATCACTACCTCAGCTGGTTGGGATGGCTTACTCTTGCCCATCCTCAATGGGCCTCCGGACTGTGATCCGGATAAAGAGCATCCTGGGAGTGGCTTCACAGGTGACTGTGGGAACCCCTCAGTGGGGATCTTTTTCTTTGTTAGCTACATCATAATCTCCTTTCTGATTGTGGTAAATATGTACATTGCCATCATTTTAGAGAACTTCAGTGTGGCAACAGAGGAGAGCGCCGATCCACTGAGTGAAGATGACTTTGAGACCTTCTACGAGATCTGGGAGAAGTTTGACCCTGATGCCACACAGTTCATTGAATACTGCAAGCTGGCAGACTTTGCAGATGCTCTGGAGCATCCGCTACGGGTCCCTAAGCCAAACACCATTGAACTCATTGCCATGGACTTGCCAATGGTGAGTGGGGACCGGATTCACTGCTTGGACATCCTGTTTGCCTTCACCAAACGCGTCTTGGGTGATAGTGGTGAACTAGACATCCTGAGGCAACAGATGGAAGAGAGGTTTGTGGCTTCTAATCCTTCCAAAGTGTCTTATGAGCCTATCACAACCACACTACGGCGTAAACAGGAAGAAGTGTCTGCGGTGGTCATCCAGAGAGCTTACAGGGCCCGCTTAGTAAGGAGGGGCTTTATTTACCGAAAAAATGTATCCAATAAGATGGAAAATGGAGGGACAAATAGAGAGAAAAAGGAAGGTACCCCATCCACTGCATCCCTTCCATCTTATGACAGCGTAACTAAGCCTGAAAAAGAGAAACAGCGAGCTGAAGAAGGGAGACGGGAAAGAGCAAGAAGGCAAAAAGACACAAGGGAATCCAAATATTGAGATGATCCATAATAATAATAACTCTAGAAAACTTGTGAGCGGAAAAGATTGTTTACAAACTTCCCGATAAAATATATATCAATAGCGAACAGCTGTGGAGACACTTTATCTGAAGATCTTATACCAAACATAGTCTGCTTACTGTGTGACCATGTTGCATCTCAAAGCAGTGATCTACCACCTGTTTAACAGACCCATCTAGACAAATATATTTAAACAAAACAGGAAACAATGCAAAGGCGGGGGAAAAATGGATTTTATACTGTTTGGGCAGGTGGATACTGCATGTTCCACATCAGTCAATGCAACTTAGGACAAACAAGCAAAATAAAACACACAGACACATACACACACTCTTAAGGGGGGAAAAAAAACCTGCTGCTTTAGGATCCATATATTTTTTTCCCCAAAAGCAGCCACAATGGATTTTATTTTTTTCTCATTTTATTGAAAGAAAACCCAGGAAAAAAAAGTAATCACATTCAAGGGTTTATTTGTTCATGCAAAACTAGATTTTCGTACTTGACATTTAGTTTAAGCAGCAAAAAAATGAAAAAAAAACATTAGAACAAGGAGGAAAAAAGTCGAGCAACAACAAAAAGCTGAAATGAAACAACGCATATTTAGCCCATGTCATTTAATCGTCATAGTTTTTTTGATATTTATTATCTGCATACTTCTTTATTATATGGGCTTCACCATGGTTTGAAAGATGGGGGTAATCAGGTGTTTTCGGCCTGCAAAACTTGGCTCAGGCTGATTCCAAAAATAAAATAAAATAAAATTGTGCTCGTTTCAATGCATAGAAATGATTTGCATGATGGCATGCTGTGATCAGGAATCATGCATGAGGAATCATAAAACCACAAGACACTCAATATGCTGTCCAGGCTGTGTGTTAAGCCATATGTTTGAGGCACTCCACTGACTACGGCACACTGTATTTGGAAAGTTGCTCTTAGCTATAACTATGCCCTTCACCAAGTACCAGTTTTTTAATCAATCCATGCACCCTCCCATAGGAGGGAGAGGGAGAAAAGTAAAACCAACAAATGAAAACTTGTTTGTGTGTATATTTAATAACCTTCATGCAGCCATAATTTTTTTTGCACTTTTTAAAAGAAACACACAGAACAACAAAAATGCTGCTCTAGGACTCTTTTGATGGGAAGACCATTCAAGAATGGTTTCTTATCGATTGCCACTTTCAAATAAAAATGGTAGGGCTTCAAGAAAACCCACCTAGTAGTTTTGTATCCTTCAACATTTACAATTACTCTTTGTCCTCTATTTTTGCAGTGCAGAGTCTTAATTTATTAGAGAGAAACGTGTTAGGAGCCAACACGTTATCTCTCAAAGGTGCAATTTTGAGTAGTTCATATAGCAATCTTTTCAGTGGCAGAGAAGTAGGTGGGACTGTTCACAGCATTATGTGCCATAATTATATGTATATGTATACTGATGCATTCTTTGTGGGAGGGGGGTCTTACAATGTGCAAAAGGTAATGACAGGGCACAAAGTTGATTTACAGAAAAGTGGACTCTACTTAGTGTTCTTCCATTGACCCAATTTCCTACAGCTTACATTCTGATGCTGCAGTTTTATTTGCTTCTCTTCTAGCTGTATTTTTTTCCTAAGAATAGCAAACCAAAAAAAAAAAAAGAGTTCTAAATAATCAGGAAACCAAAATCTTACTTTTGTTGAGCAAAGCAGCAGTGTGACATGGGTGCAACGCTGAGAGAAAATGTATCAGATATGACGTGTGCCTTCACCAACTTTGCATTTCACCCCACACCTGTTGTAAAGTAATAATTTTAACTGTCCTGCAAATTCAGGTAGGGATGAAGAGCTACCTCTCGACTATTCTTATCTCTAAATTGATGGGAGTCTCATCCAGGGCAAGGTGGAAGAGTGAAGTTTTGTGTTTTTAGTTAATACCTGGGCATCTTTCAATATTTTGAAATGTTCCATCATGTCACCTTTCAATAGGTCAATCATCACCAATGATTCAATTATTTTTTTAAGGGCACAGGTTTGGGGAACAGTCCTTGTTGATGGGCCAAAGGTTGCATTGCACTATAACAAAGACTGTGTTCCATCATGCAGCTTAAAGAGAAGGTGTAGGGGTGCTGCTAATTGTTTCTAGAATTCTGCAGATAACACTAAACTTCTAGGACATAATGAAAGGCAACAAGCTGTTTGAATGTGGACCAAATCAATTCTATCTATAAAAGGGCAAAAAAAAATGTTTAAAAATAACCACTTAAAATATTCCAAAAGCAAAACAAAACAGAGATAGCAATGCCTTTTAGATAACTGGCAGAGGCTTTATCTATAGAATCTCGCAACCTAGATGCCTCCTACAAGGGTCATGTAGAAAGTAAGCCATTTGATAGACATCTGTGCCAAGTTGGACTTCTAAAATACATAGTCTAGCTACCATGACATCAGTGGGAAGATTCTACAGTACCAGATACCACAAGGAACAAGATATTTCTATCCAGTTAGACTTACCCCACTTACTCCTACAAAGTGTATAATAAAAAAAATAAAAATTACATGCATATGTACAGGCAACATTGTAAACAGCACAACAACAACAAAAGCTGAAAAGTGTGGTTGAACTTTTTAAAAGAAGTACTATAAATACTGTAATATATCATTTTATTTTATTGGCATGCCTTTTTGTAAATAACAAAGGACTACAACAAATTAAATAGAATGGCTTCTGGCTTATGCCACTGTCATGTTTAATTTTATATCTCTCTATATATATAAAATACATTTTTCTCTTTCTTTTTTTCCACTTTTGAAATTATGTCAATTTATGTGCATCCCCACAGAGGAAAAAAAATCCTCCCAAACAGACACAGAGCAAAGCTTTATTGCAAAATTATCTTTACAAGAACAGATATATTTAGACTACTTTGGTTCTGAGGTGCAATATATTTTGACCACTTCTATGCAAGATTTGGCTAAATGTCATAATTGTTCTTTAGCTGGACTACTGTTCCATATGGAAAGCTTGGTACATGTAGTGTTTGTGCTGTCAAATTTTATTAAGCAATTTTTAGTAAAAACGCCCTGCAATCTATATTTACCTGGGTCATTATTTAGTGATACTTGAATTTTCTTACATTCAACTAGCTTTGCTTAAGAATAAAGTTATTAACAAACAGCTTCAAAGATGTGGGCTATGTCCAACTAAAATGAATAATCCAACTTTTTTCTAGTCGCTGCACTATATTCTATTGTTCATGTTTATTTTAAGTAGTTGTTTCTATCAACCAGATTTCACAGATTTTGGAAGACTCACTCTGTATTTGTATCCGCATAAAGTGCAGCTGAGAATGCTGAGGAAACCTGGTCCAAAATGAACAATCACGGCTTTTAAAAAAAAAAAAAAAGCTACATAGATATATACAGAATTTTAAAGTTGCCAATAAAGAAAAGAATTGTTTAGTTTAGTGAAAATGGCCAATGCCTTTAGAGAAACAGATCAAAAACAAATCAGAGAAATCTCAAAATTGTTGAGAAAAGTTAGAAAATAACATTTTAATTGCCATACCTTTTTATTTCCATCCCTCTGCTGAATGATACCCTATACGAGGGGAGGTTTTGGGGAATGCTGAAATGTCCATATAAAAATATTTTAATTCTTTGTTAGATTTCCATTTTCTTTTCTTTTCTTTTGTTTCTTTCTTTTTTTTAGACTGGTAGAATTAAGAAGAAAAAGCAGTCTAATTTATGACCTTTCTTGTAAAATGGGCAGTGGAGATTCCTAATGGTTTGGGAAGGAATGGAAGGGTGCTTTGTGGGGTTGCCATGAAAGTTTGTCCATCAAAAAGATCTAAGCAAATAAGCTCTTGTTCTTCAAGTCACTTGATATAAATCTGAAGACAGTGCTTGTAACTTTTCACATACTCAGGTCACCCTCTCTTCCCTGCCCCAACAGTGAAACTGAAAAGGTAGTACTCAGGCACCACAGGTTTGCAACTAAATGCTAGAAATGACAGCAGCCTTTGAAAGTAAATATAATCTCAACAGTGAAATTTTAATGCAACTATAATTCTGACAACACTGGTTAGATAGACTAGGGGGAAAATCCTATATGTAAAATGCTAAATATGTTGAATATAAGCTTCACACTTGTCTGAGAAATGCAAATCCATTGTTTTTATAAAGATGTCAATGGTTCAGCTTTTCCTTGTCCCACAGACAACACTGGTGTATGTAAATTCTTAGTGAAATCAAATAATGCCAGACAAAACTGAATTTCAAAAGAAGAGGGGAGAATTCTGGAATGTCAAGCGTTAGTATTCTGTGAGGCATAGTTTTGTTCTCATTGTTTTCAGTGGAAAGCAAGTGGAGACTGTGTGTTGGGGCAACAGCACTTCAGTCAACAGATTTGACTGTTTGGATGGATTAGAGCAGTAAGTATACAACCAAAATAAATGTTACTCCAGATTGAAATTCATAATAATTCTACCAGTGTGTAAACCCATCCTTGGGTTCTCAATTTCACTATGAGTTTTCCATGAACAGGGAGCAGGAAATGTCTCCTCTTTCTGCCTGTGCGAAATTGCATCGACCCTACTTTTATGTTTTGTTGTGTAAAAGAGCAACTATGATGTCGCACTAATTTCACCTTTATCTTCCTATTTGGACATTTTGATGGAGTTGTGAAATCAGTCAGGCAGTTGTCTTGAGTTTTCATAGGCCTCTTCTGAATCTGCCCCATTCATCACTGCAGGAGGTTTGTATATTATCCTAGAGGAGGGGAGCTTAATTCAGTGGCAGTGTGCACGTTTTGCAGGCTGAAGGTTCCTGGTTCAGTCCCTAGCTCTTCTAGTATTAGGTAGCTGGTAATGGAACAATCCTCTACTTGAGGCCATGAGAAATAGATGCTGGGCCCAATAAACAGTCCTGAGCTAGATGGACAAATGGATGGAGAACTGCTATTAGGCATCTTCTCATTGCTCCTGTTGTTACTAGATGGCTTGGTGGCTCATCTTGGTTGCTATAGGAAAAGCTCTATGGTCACCACAGGCCAAAGAACTCGAACTCAGATCTTCCCAGTTCTGCTGTACAAAGGAAAGCAGGCTTTGTATCTGTTTTGTTGCATATTTGAACAACAACAACAAAAGGGTCTATTGATATCATTATTAAACTTCAATATTTTTTTTAAAGGTAGGTTTAGCAATGGAAATCAGACTTGCCAGGTTGATAATTTTTAAATAGCGGTTTTGCCTAGTAGATAGTTATGGCTGTTAACCAGTGAACAGTGTGATGGTTGTCATTAATTTGTTGCACTAATATATTGATGGACTGTAGGAAAAAAACTGGAGGAAACATCAATTTTTCTAAAGAAACTAGTGAAAAATGTTGGTTTATTGCCATCCTACAAGCTTTGGTTATGCTTATCTTTCGAAGTTTGAGAAAAGAGAGATAAAAGTAGTCCAGGCCATCTTGTTAGGATACTGGCCTTGGAATTAAAGAGCAGGCAAAAGGTTCAATTTTTAAAAAACTGTTACAAAATTCCCTGTCATACAGGGTAAATTCAGGTATAATGAACTGGCCCAATTTGTGGTCCAATGAAAGCATGTTGCGGTACCGAGTTTCTGTCGTACAAAATTGGTTGTCCCTTGACAGCCCATAGAAGGCAACTGAGCCATCGGTTAACTGTTGTGAAATTGAAATGTGGCCTATATGGAAATGAGAGGAACGCTTTATACTTCATGCTGTAATGTGTTTTCAGTATGCACTTCTCAATGTCTGAAAAAATGTGAGGTATGTGTTCATTATATGTTTGGAGGGACCTATCTCCCTTTCAGATCTCACAGCATTGATGCACCTTTGAAATACTCCTGAAGCTTGTAATGAAAGGCCTGTTTAAGCACCTGAAAGTTCACACCCGTGTCTTTGGCAGAGAGCAGCAGATTGAAAGAATAGCTCTGACTTGTGGTTGTGAGGAGGAGGATATTGGAGTGAAGGGCTCAAATAACATGATGGAGGATCCGGGGCGGGCAGGGGACTATAGCTGGAAGCACTGCACTCTCTGCCCCATCACCATATTGACAATTTCAGCTTCAAGGCTATGCACCAGCATGAAAATGTCCTTACCTGGTATTAGAAGTGAGCTCTTTCAATCAAGTCCTCACTGGAACCTTGGCCTTCTTTTGAGCAGGACATATGTCACTTTTGCATTGACACAGGAGATGAGTAACTTTGCAAGTACCATGTGTTCCATGTCCTGTTCCTCCGTCCCTGTCTTCTGTGTCTTGGTAACTGTTCTCTCCAGGAGCAGTACGTTCTAGGGCTTTAGCTGCACATAGGTCAGTGGATACCCAGACTTCGGCTTACGGCTTGAATCCATCCACTGGAGGGCAGGAATATGCTTATAAACACTGCACTTTATCAGCTTTCAGCATTCTCTTTTAGAACCTTTCCATTTAAAGGGCTGAGGGTGACACACCTTTGCTTCACATAGTCGCTTTGCCTGGTGTTGCACACACATTTTTTTTCCCAGTGGAGAGCATTTACTCACCATTTGCTCTTAGGCCTGCTGCAGGCCCAGCAAAGAGAGCTTCCTGTTTGATGTTTCCTCTATGGAGATCACCTCCGTGAGGGGGGAAGTTGCCAACTTCAATTTTCTTCCTTTCTCTTAAGGCCTGCTAAAGGGCCCACAAAGAAGGCTTCTTGTTTTGACATTTTTCCTATGTGGAGATCATCTCTATGGGGGGGGGACTGAAAAATTTCTCCAATATTTATTTTATCCAGCTGAGAACAAATCCCCGAGTAGAGTGGGTGATTCAGATGAGGCAGTCAGCGTATGTAAGAGGGCCATGCTAACAAAACAACCCTGTGTCCATATGTATGAGGACTGTAGTGGCTGCAATTTTTGTTTCTTACTTCTTTTGCAGCTGTGGTGGTATGGTGGAACCAAGGGACTGAAATTTGTTCAGATAGATGGGGGAGGCTAGCCGCATATAATAAACATAGGAGGGAGGAATGCTGCGTAAAAATTGTATACCAAGCCTCGAATGTTCTGTTAGCAGTCCTTATTGGTGATCAGTAAATGTAGAGGGCCTTGTAACCTTTGTACTCTTAGCAAAATAAATGCTTGAAAAGTGACGCTCAGCCTGGCTCCTCTCTATACATACCCAGCCACCACACACACTAAGATGGTCTCCATGTAGGAAAAATACCAGGTATGAAGCAGCTCTAAGAGAGAAACGGATCACCGCTAAGTGATCCTGCCCCCCAAAATGCAAAGGAGTAATCCAAAAATTACGAGTCTCCCCTCACCAGTAGAAGAGAGAGAGACAGACTTCCTGTTAACCAATTTGGAATTTTGTGAAGTAGAAGAATTGGTTATGAAAAAGTATACATAAAATTTCCAAGTCATTCTAGGAATTGCTTAGAATTAGGTGTCATATATATATTCAGAATTTCCCCTCTTTTGCTGCATGTTGCCTATGTATGGAGAGGTATGTCCCTGTAAGAGAGAGAGAAAATGTGGAATTCTCAGGCAGTATCTGAATATTGCAAAACAACTTTGCTGATTTCTGTTTCCAATTCCACCACTGCACGGGTGTGAAGGGAGAAATCAGGGCGGGTGGGTGGGGGGAGAGGGAGAGAGACTTTTGGCAAGTCACCTAACCTCTCTACGTGCCTCAGTTTTACCCATCTGTAAAATGGGTAATCACCTACCTCACAGGGGTGTTGTGAGGCTTAATTTAATTAATGGTGGCTCAAATGCTTTTCTGAGGTTCACAATTGAAAGTGCTCTCCTAGATCTGCACAGGTCAGAACCATGGACTAAAGGGAAAGCATATTGTGATGGTGCCATTGATACCGCAATTTAAGAAAGTCACTGCTAAAGCTTTTTTTTAAACAGATATCAGGGCAAACATTTTATTTTCTTGCTGCAATTTGCTTGTGCCCCCCCCTCAAAAATATGTTTGTTTCCTGCCCCTTTTAACCCCAACCTCTGTATTTTGTTCTAAGGTAACAACAACAACAACAACAAAAATGGGAAAGGAGGAATTTGGGGAAAGGGAGGGGAGAGAAGGAAGAATGTGTGTTTTAAAAAAAGCCTACTTCTATAACAAAATAGTTGGATTGAAAGATTAATGTCTGACTTCTTTGATTTCCTTTGTACTGTACATCTTTTTACTTTGAAATTTGCAATAAAAAGTTATGTCCATCCTGTTTTAACCTCTTCTCTTGGATAAAATATCGTTTTGTCCCCTTCACTGGCAGCCAACGCCATCCTTGCTGCCATACCTATCCTTTGGCAGTGTCCAGGACTGTAGTGAACAGGAAGGGAAAAGGTAGTCATGGCAGGCTGGAGGCAGATTGGAACTGGCCTCAGATCCACTGTATCCAAAGCCCACTCATTCCCTCAGCAGGGTCCCAGACCAGGGCTCTTACCCATCGCAGCCCAAATCGAGGTTTTGCTGGGGCAGGCTGTATTGCTTTACCTTCACTGTTTAACACTGTCCTGACACAATGTCCCTATGGTATTGTTAAACATTTCCGACTTATGGCAACCCTAAGTTAAGCCCATCACAGGGTTTTATGGGGTTGCAAATGTGTGACATGCCCAAGGTCACCCAGTGGGTTTTCTTGTAGCCTTTGACTTAATAGCAAAATGGCCAAGCAGGGAATCGAACCCTGGCCTCCAGGGTCACAGACCAAAGCTCGAACTACACCATGCAGGCTGTAACACGTAAAGGGTGACACCTGTTGGTTACTCCCAACTGGAGTAGACCTATTCAATCAACTGCTGAACTGAGAATCTGCACAAGTCTATATGCAGGTAAATCTCATTGATTCAGTGAGTCTACACTAGTCAGGACTGACAATATTTAGGCCAACATTAACAAATACACTAACATGGTGTAGTTGATTTCCCTGGCAATGCAGCTGGGGCTAACAAGAGTAGTAGTCTTAATGTATCCGGAGGGTACAGGTTGGAAAAGACTATACTACATGGTGACCATACCCTTGAGAAGAGCTTGGGAAGTTGCTTTCTAATAGGAACTAAGTATAGTTACAGTGTCAAGTCCCCCTCCCAGTTATAACTGGTCACGGTTTTAAGAAATAACTCTCTAATTTCCCAGTTCCACAGAGGTAACAAAGCAATACTTTCACAGTTGCTTTCTTTAAAAAAAATCATCTGAATGTCACAAATTACTGGCTTCTCTTTGCATCCACCTTCTCATGCTCAGCAGCAAAGTCAGCAGCATGAGCTACAACAGAAACAAGTGTCATATTATGACCTGATTAATATTAAATGCTACTGATGTTAGTATTAATAATGCTCTTATTAACATTAATGTTAATTTATATCCCATCTTCCTCTCAATATGGGACCCAAGGCACCTCACAACATAGATTAAAACTAGATATAGCACGAAAAAAAGGTTTAAAAAGAAATAAATGAACCACTTTATTAAAAGCAGCACTAATTTAAAACACAACAATAAGGATAAAAGTAGAGTACCTCCATTAAAAGACCCTTCTGGAATAACCAGGTGGACACCAAAAGCCTATTTAAATAAAAAAAGGCATTGCCTGCTGGTGGAAGGACAGCAAAGAGTGGGCCAGCTTTGCTTCCCATGAGAAGAAGGGAGTGCCACAGCTTGGGAGCAGTCACTGTGGAGACCTGTTCATATTGTGACAGGCACCACCCTTTCCATGGGTAAAAGCACACTGTGATTACTATTACCATTTTTTCCAAGAACCACTACAAACACCAGGTTCATGTTCCAGTAATTTAGTGTGCTTATTTCCAAACCCTCAGACAGGCCTTTCCCTCTGCACAGCTTGAGGATACAGGCCCAGAGGCCAGGAATTGGACCTGGTCCCTCTAATAACCCTTCCTACAGGATCAAACCCAAGGCTCTATGGAGTCTCTCAGAAATGGGCTCCCCGCTGCTGCTTGTCTCCTCTGGCCCTGCCCCTCCCTTCTCTAGCCAGCTGGCCTCTAGCATCTCTTTGTTGCCACCACCTCCTTCTGCCAAGCAACTCGCTCCATCCTGGACTCCAACCATCACAGAAATGTCTGGAAGCACTGCTGAGGTCCTTACGGAAGCTGGAGGATAAGACATTGTTGGCAGCAGTGTGGCAGTCCCCAACACCCCTCTACACACACATCCTCACTGCACATTCCTGTGACTTTGGTGGGACCAAAAGATAGGCCTCTCGCAAGGATCTCAAAACTCAAGCAGGCCCATGTAGGGAGATAAGAGTCTTCCAGATAGACTATGGCCAACACACACAAAAAGAACAAGGTTGGCAACAGCTCACTGTTTACTCACGGAGGGTCACCGGCATGAATAGTCAGAGGGGTTTGTACTTTTACCCTATTGCTACTGCTGGAAAACGGTTTTTGGGAGTTGTTGAACTGTTTCTAAAACCTGTTTGCTTATACTGCGCAGTGAATGTATTTATGAATATGCTCATGGGAAGCAATGCCTTTCCCAAATTACCTTCAGCTTTCTTACAGTTTCTGTTCCCAACTTCAATGAAATATGAAGTTCTTATTGTAATTTAAATCAAAAAGCTTCCTGTTTAAGGCTTGTAAAATAAACTTGGGTGCTTTTTTTTTTTTTGGTCTATGTAATTTAATTTTTTTAGCTGCAATCTTACCACCCCACTTTCCCAGACGCTATCCCCCCACCCACAAAAGAGTAAACACTGGAGACAATCAAAATACATGCTTTACAGCTTCAATACCAAGCTACCTTTCATATCCTGATTTTTTCTCCCTCCACCAGTTTACCCATTATTTGTTATTAATGTTATTTGTTATTGATGTTCCATTAATTCAAAATCTCATTTGCTTGTTGAGGATACTTTTTTTTTTTATCCTAACAAAATGTACAATTGAAATGAACCAGCATAGCTTCCTCTGCTTATGGTTGGAGAGGGTTTGTTTGCTACCAGGAATCATATATGCGATCAGGATGGAGTGGGCGTGCACAAAGCATTTCTGAGATCAGATATAAATGACCTCAAATATGTCAAACAGGCACCTCTGCGATTTTAAACCTCCTAATTCCCCATTGATCCAGATGGTACACTCCCAAACATTAGGGCACTAAACATACTCCCCCTTCATCACTGCTTCTGAGCTGTTTCTGAAGAGATAGATAGGAGTCAAGTACTGATACCAATAGGATTCAGGCTTCTGTGTGACAGCATAGATCCTAATACTAGCTCTGTAAAGGCAATACGCCTACAAACCATCCTTTCCTCGATCCAGATGGACGGCTCCTTAGAACTGCAGGGTTAATCAGGCTTTTGGAGCACTCCGTCAGCATGTTACTTAACTGTTTTTTATGGATCAAAGTTCATACAGAACTAGAGAATGATACAAGATAATAATGGTGCCCTAGCTGAGTACTCAACCACACAGAAAGCACCCAGTGTGTCATGTACAATTCTTACAACCATCTCTTTTTGCTTTTAGCTGAAACTAAAGTGGAAATAATAGTTGGCATTAATGAATTAAAGAAATGGGCAGATTAACTGAGCATTGCATAATGGGAATGGCTTATATCCAGCAGTGGCTAGAAAATATACAGTATTATTCAACAGGGAACATCAAATGCTGGGTCAGTAATACTTTGCAGTAACAACACAAGAAAATAAGAGGTGTGCACCAAAGTAAATTAGTATTCAGTTTCACTGATTTTAATGGGAGATGTGTGATTTCCTCACTGAAAATAATGGGGGAAAAAATAGATCTAGATCATGTTCCCCTTAATGCTTCCCTCTGTTGGACACTGTAGTCCTCTGGCTAGGACAGAGGGAAGAAATAATTCCATTTTGTCTACTTAGCCTCATTTTTCTTCCATGTGAGTAAATCTCTCTCTCATTCAGATCTAGCAACCTGCTATGTCAAGCAGTTAAGGGCTCACCAAGCTTGCTTCCAAATTACTGAAGAAAAGTTACCGAGCGGCAGAGCCTCAAATAATCTAGCCCTCCTTGGCACTAACTCCTTGGCAGTATCAAGTCAATAACAAACTCTTGGTGTTGCTGCTTGCCTTCAAGTCATTTCAGACTTACGGTGCCCCTAAGGCAAACCTATCACAGGGTTTTCTGGGGCTGAGAGTATGTGATACGCCCAAAGTCACCCAATGGGTTTCCATAGCCAAACAGGGAACCAAACACTTGTCTCCAGGATCATAGTCCAACACTCAACCACTACACCAGGCTGGCTCTGCTGATTTTGAGTGTCAAGGAAAGACAGTACCTTACCCTACTTGCTGCCTTTTCATGATATTCAAAATCAGCTGTCCAAAGCAAATGACCAATGGTAGGGCTGGTCCTGCAAAGAGGCACAAAAATGTGGCATATGGATTCAGAAAGAGAGGACATAGTTCTCAGCCACTGTTCTGAAGACACAGTTTGGGCAGTACTATCTTTTTTTTAAACACAGAGTGCCTTGGCAAGTTTTTTCCTCCAAATATTTCTAAGTAGGTGCTGAAGCTTCTGAAATCCTGATTGCCACAACAGAGGTTTTAATGGACTTAAAGCAAATATAAATGTGTTCGCTTAACTGGAGAATGAAAGTTTACTATGTGCAGAGCACAAGTATTTTACAGACACACTCTAAAAAAGCCAGCAATAATCCACCCAATTTCAGGCACTTCCCTTTACGTGCAATTGCAATACACACTGCTTTCATACACCCCTTCTCCTTTTAAAGCAATGTAGCGGGTACTACCTCTTTAGAAGGAGAGAAAAAGCAGGCTCAGCTGTGATATCTGGAAGGCTAGCAGGGCCAGAATAAGACGTTGCCAAAGTCAAAAGGACTGATTGACTGTGACTACCTCCATCATTATGGTTTCTTTTTTTGCAGGTGAGGGGTGAAGTGAGGGTTTATTGTTGCCTTAATTCAGCCTTCAGTATGTTACTTTGAGGGGTCCTCAGAGCCAGGCATTGGGGGCATCTGTGTTGCTGTGAGACAGTTAAAGAGGCAGTCCCAATGGCCACTTCAAGGCTTAATGTCTCACTGTGTGGGAAGAGCCCTCAGAACCAAGTATAGCATCTCATGCTGTGGAAAGGCTTTCTGAATGTACCAATGAATGAAGCTAGTATCAAGAGCTTTTTTAAAAAGGTAATCCTAGGATCATCTTTTTCTGGAAACTTAATTTTTATAGGAACTTGATTTACCTTACTTTATTTTATAGTGAGTAGTATGGTGGTCTCTGAATTTTCAGTTGCCCTTTTGGTGTGGGTAGAGTTCTGCTCTTGTCATGCAACTCAGTACAGTCAAAATGCAAGAGAGATAAATATTCATTTATTGTATTTATATCCCACCTTTCTCTCAGAGAGGGACCCAAGATATCCCTTCATAACTATCTATTTTCCATGCTCTGACAATTTCACCCTTGGTATTAACTCCTTTTGAGAGCCAACATGGTATAGTGGTTTGAGCATTGGTCTATGACCCTTAAGACGAGAGTTCAATCCCTGCTCAGCCATGGAAAACCACTGGGTGACCTTGAGTGTGTCACACTCTCTTAAGTCCAGAAAACCCCTTGATAGCTTTGCCTCAGGGTTACCATAAGTCGGAAATGACTTGAAAGCACACCAACACCACCACCACCACCTCCCCTGAACCCAATACATTAAATTATCAAGCATTTGGCCAACCAATGTTCTGATTTTAATGGAACCTGGAAACTTTTTTTTAAAGGGCTGCAATATCTAGAATTATAAAGCCAGCACTAGAAATGGTGGCTGGAGGATTCTAGGAATTGTAGTCCAAAAAGGTAACTTTTCCAAACTCCAAATTTAAGATCTCTGCTTTAGAGGGAGAACACTTCCCAAAATGCAAGAACTCATTTCACAGCATATCCAAGGATATGGGGACGAACTAGGCTCCAGTTCAGTGGGGCCTTTATGTGCCGCAGATTCAGTTCAGAGAAATTTGCCTTCTCCAGGTCCTTCCAAGTCTCCCTTGTTAAGGAACACCCATCTGCCACATACTTCCAGGTGGGATCATAAACTTGCTGCCAGAAGGAGGTCCAGCTGGATCGGGGAGCTGCCACATGCTCCATGAAGTAGAAGGCACCACCCTGCAATGGAAGATGAACATACAAGGAAATGCAAAAATAAAGCTCTGCCTGATGGTGACCTCAATGGCCTCTATTCCTACTGCATCATTAGCAGTGCAGGTGGCTTTGGGACTGTTGCAGGGGGCAGAGAAGCCTCCTCCCTACACCCACCCCACACTGATCTTACCACCACCCGTACTAGGAGTACTATAGAGATTTGAGGAAGGCTCACAACAAAGCTTAGAGGACTACCTGAAGCTCATGGCCCATGAGATGTGCCTCCCTCTCAACCTAGTAGCGCATTGTGGTCAGTATCCCATACTTACTTGAGAGTTTAATTCTCCATGACTGCAGCTACACCAGCAGTCTGAGGGGTAACAGCTTTTTTTCCTACCTCAATTGCAGAAGGCCACCTGAATTCTTGGATACAGCTCACACCCTCCTACCACTAACTACAGAGGTATACCTGGGAGCCATCAGCTGCCAGCTATCCTTAAAAAGTCTCAAAACACAGACCAAAAATGACTGGAAAATAGTCTCTCGGTGACCAGAGAATACTGTGTGTTCATGAGGAAGTGATAAGAGAACCAAAGTTCATACAAAATACTTAAAATTACTACTCACAGATAATATGGGCTTCCTTCCAAAAAGGCGGCACTTACAAGAAAATGGAACTGGTTTCAGAATTTTCAGCCAATCCTGCATAACTGGCTGGTTTCATAACCTAAACCAGTAGGCTACTTGGAAGAACATAATGCTCCAATGTCTACCCTGAATGCTGAAATAACTTCTGCTGATTGAGCCTTAGGGATCTGAGGAGCAGACTAGACAAGATATTAAACAAGTGCTTGCATTTAATTGCATTTTTTGGCTTTTAAAAATCTAAATAGCAGCCACTGGACTAGGAGTGGCAACTGCCATGGCAGGAGAAGGGATTTAACCATTTTTACCTCTGCTGTGGGCCTGATTGTCCTTCTGAAGTAGTCATTTTTATTTGAAATCCCTTAGTCAAGTGTCCTGATCAGCTCATATTTTTAGCACACAGTTTTCCACTTTGTGCAGTATTTCAGTGGTGGAATTGTGATGTGCAATGAAGGATTAAGATGAGTTCAAGGCATGTGAATTTTCAAGACAAGGAGCAGTGAATTCTCAAGACAGGGACAGATGTACGCTTCTCCCACCAGCACTGACTTCTTGAGCTGCATCTTCCCAGTTTCTGCTTTCTTAAATCTCCTGAGCAGAGCTTCAAAAGCAATTTTGGACTACAACTCCCAGTGGTCATGCTTGCTACAGAATTCTAGGAACTGTGGCCTGGGAGACTAGCTTTTCCAACCTTTGTCTCTGAAGACTTCTGCCCTTCCTCAGAAGGTCTAGAATCATTTCCTTCATATGCTAGAGTGCCATATGCATAAATCCTTCATTTATTGCTGAGGCAGGAAATCTTTGGATTGTCAGGTGTTTTTAGCTTCACCTCCCAGAAACTGCAGCCCATAGTGCCAAGGGCAGGGGATTATGTACTCCAAAACATCTGGAAAGCCAAAGCTTCACCTAGCCTGGTTAGCCCAGTCCCATTAAAGATGCCTTATTTGTTTATTTAATTTGTATGCCACCTCTTCTTCCAGAATGGGACCCATGGCAGCTTCCATAAATAAGTTGAAAATATTAAAAATGTTTAAAACATTTAAAAACATACAAAATATAAAAATCTATAAGAATTTGCTGTTAATAAAAAAGTAAAAAGTTCCCCATGAAAAGCCACCCTGCTGTCTCTCATTCCCCCATACTTACAGGTCTGAGGATTCTCAGGACTTCCTTCAGGACAGCTGTGACATTGCTCACAGAACACAAAACCAGTGTGCAAACCACGACGTCCATAGACTTGTCAGACACAGACTGCAGGTCCTCAGCTCTGGCCACCACAAAGTTCTCAAACTGGAGGTGCTGGTTCTCAGCCATGCTCTTCACCAGGTAATCCTTAAAGTTGGGATTGGGGTCTGTGCAGGTGACTCGGCAGCCAGGTGGGTAGAACTGGAAGTTGGCCCCAGTGCCCGTGCCAATTTCTAGCAGAGAGAGTTGGCCTGCAGCACCACCAAAGTCCCCCAGGTTGCTGAACAGCTGCTGCTTCTCCTTGTGAAGTTTCTCATTGTAGGACCTTGACAGCTTGCTCATGAAATATGGGAAGACCTTTTTACACATAGAACTCCACAAGCCAAGGAAAGAAAGCACATAGATGGGAAATGCAAGGAGCTGGACGCATCTTTGGAAGAGAGGGATCAGCACCATCATGCTAGAAAATGCACTTCTCTGCAGAGCAGATGGGTGGCCTCTGCAGCTTCCTCTTAGGAGCACTTGCTTCCTTATGCTGCAGATGTTGCTTTGCTTCCTTGCTGAACTAGTTACATCCGGGGTTTTCTGTCCAGTCATCTCTTAAAGTCACAGTAGCTTGTGTGAAATGCTAGCGTCAGTATGTCAATAGGAATAAACACCCACCAGAATGTAGATGAACTCAGAACTCTTTCAGGCTCGGACAGGCAGGCAGGATCACGCATAGCCCAGCACCAGTGCTTCATTCCATCATTAAAAAAAAAAAAAAGGCAGAGAGGGTTTAATATCTGTTTCCTTTTCTGCAGGAATCTCAAGTTGTTTTTTAAGCACTCCTGAAACCTCACTAAACCACAATTCTCAGAACTCTTTTTGCAAAGCTCACTCGATTAAATTGTTCCTAAAACTGGCCAAGATTTGAAATGTAAGTGAACTCATTCTTTTAAATGGAATGTGATACAACTGGCCTCTCGAAATTCTCCACTGTGTTTACGGGCAGAGAAATATTCTCTCTGAGAAACTTCTCAAGAGGAGGAGAAATCCTCCAATAATTAACGATGGACCTCAGTAACAACTTACTTCCTTTCTCATTAATACTTTAATGGTGCAGTTTTTATGCAATACGGTGCAGTGGTTAAGAGCACAGGAGTGGGACCTGGGCTATTTCCGCACTACCCTGTTATAGTGCTTTTATTCTACTTTAAACATCCTGTGGAATTCTGGGGTTTGTAGTTTACTGAGACCCAAGGGGTCTCTGGCTGAGAATTCTAAAGGTCCCTCCCTAAACTACAAACCCCAGGATTCCGTAGGATGTTGAAAGTGGAATGACAGCACTATAACAGTGTAGTGCGGAAATGGTTTTGAAAAATCCAGGCTCTAGTCATCACAGAGGACTACCTGCAGCCAGTCACCGTCACAGCCTGACACAGGGCACAGGGTTGTTGTGACAGTAAAGCGCAGGAACCATGTGGATCACTTTTAGCTCATTATATGGAAAGCAGAATACAAATACATTTGATATTTTAAGATTAATAAATACGGAGCCATTAGGCTTACAGAACTTTTGGGGCACAATCCACCTCTCCTAATGTGCCAGTTCCCTGAGCTGTGCAACAAGTAAGGCAGAGCTTTCCAAACTTTTCATGTTGGTGACAACACTTTTTAGACATGCATCATTTTGTGACACAGTAATTTAGTTTTATGTATTATAAATAAATAAATAAATAAATAAATAAATAAATCGTAAATCGTATATTTTTAAAAATAGAAATTAGAGGTTTTCATGAGATATGTTGTGTCCCCATACATTTCGTTATTATAATTTACATATGTGTCCGCAGTTACTAGCAAACCGGAGATTAAACTAAGTAACTGCCACTCTCGCTGGGGTCTTTCTCAGCCGAGGGTGGCCAGTAACACACCTACACACTACAGCTGACACACTAAGGTGTTGCAACACACAGTTTGGAAAGCTCTGAAGTAAGGGATCACGCTAGGAGTCTCATAACCCCTCTTCTTTCCCCTGTTCATTTCTGACATCATAAAGTATTAATAGGCCAGAAATACAGAAACAGTTTATTTCATCTTTGTACTAAAGCAAAAAATAGTTTGCAACTTCACAGTGCTGAGTATCTCATGTACAGCATAGGTAACAATGCATTTATTTATTCAAAACAACAAAGCACCACAAAATACAACATTACTTAACTACTAGACAACTAGATCACACAAGTACCCCACCATTCTCCCCAACACTGATCCAAAACACCCACCCAAAACACCATCCCTACACCGAATAATAAAAAACCTGATTTCCAATTACACCAACTTAGACTGCAAGTCAAATACGGCTTCTGCTGCATACAGGTACTGTAGTAGAAGACATTATTTCCTCTGCTAAAATTACCTTATACTGATACTCAGAACCACCGGGTGATGCATTAATCTCTTTGTCTTGTAAAAAACCAAAATGCATTAATGGGTCCCAATCTGACAAAGTGGTAACAAATCTGGTGAAACCCACTTTTGCTCCAGTTTCAAACACAACAAAATGGAGAACAGTCAAAGCAGAGCCTCTTTCTGCAAGGTACTGTTTAGCTTTGACCTTCAAGAGCTTGATTCATTTTAGGCCAGTATTTCTTAGGCTATCTGACAGCAGGGACCAGCAGAGGTGTTTCCCCCCCAAATGCCAGGGACCGGCCCCCTATTTCCAATTACACCAACTGACTTCCAATTACAATTTCATTGGGGGTGTGAGATCACTGAGACGGTGATGTCGGTGGAAAGCAGAGAAAGACCATTTCCGCACTACAGTCTTATAGCGCGATTATTTCGCTTTCAACCTCCTATGGAATCCTGGGGGTAATTGGAAATCCCCTTGGCTACAATCGCTTCTGTCTTTTCTGGAAACCCGCCGTGGACTGTCAGGCAAGGACGCAAAGGCCCCGCCCTAAACTGCAAACCCCAGGACTCCGCAGGGTGGGGAAAATGGAATAATCGCGCTATAATAGTCCAGTGCGGAAACAGCCACATTGGCAAGCTATGCAGAGCGGGCGAGGAAACACGTGACGCAAGGAGGCCCCGAACGCTATGAAAACGCGCCCCGCCCCGCAGCGACCGGCACCAACCCAGCTGCCCGATTGCCCACGCCCCGCCCCTCCCCGCGTCGCCAGATGGCCACGCCCACTTGCCCTCGAGGGCTCCCACGTGGCTTCCAGCTTCGAGGGGGTTCTGCTTTCTCTCTTCCAAGCCCCTTGGTTTGCTCCTGTGCCTTTTAAGCTTCCCGTCGTTGCACGTGGGGAGGTGAACTGCAGGCCGCAAAAACTCAGGCTGTAAAGAAGTGGGTTCGTTTTAAAGGTGCCTCGCGGACCTTTTATTTACTCCTCCCTTCTTTGCATGTTCCCCTTCTCGGTTCCTTGGCGTCGCCATCGTCCCCCTGCGGGCCCCGCGGCCACTGAGTCGGGACTTGGCTTCTTTCCGGGCCTCCCGGGCGCCTCGGGCTGCTTCGTCCTTGAACCGCATCTGAAGCCGTTTCCGCACTACACTGTTATAATTGGCCATTTCCGCACAAGCCTGTTAGAGCGCGATGATTCCACTTTCAGCCTCCTCTGGAACCCTGGGGTTTGCAGTTTAGGGAGGGGCCTTTAGAATTCTCAGCCAGAGACCCCTTGGGTCTCAGTAAACTACAAACCCCAGAATTCCAGAGGATGTTGAAAGTGGAATCATCGCGCTATAACAGGCTAGTGCGGAAATGGCCATAGTGCTGTTATTCGGCTTTCAACATCCTGTGGAATTCTGGGGTTTGTAGTTTCCTGAGAATTTTAAGTGCCTCTCCTTAAACTGCAAACCCCAGGATTCCATAGGATGTTGAAAGTGGAACAATAGTGCTATAACAGTGTTGTGCGGAAATGGCCTGAGCAGGGAGAGGTCTGTGTTACCCGTGGCCTCCCAGTTGCGTCTTGTCACTTTGGTCATTGCTGCACTACAGTCTTATAGCGCGATTATTCCACATTCAACCTCCTATGGACTCCTGGGGTTTGCAGTTTAGGGAGGGGCCTGAACAGGGCCTGAAACCCTGGTGGCGCCGTGGTTAAATGCCGGTACTGCAAGCCACAAGGTTGTGAGTTCGATCCTGCCTGGCTCCAAGGTTGACTCAGCCTTCCATCCTTCCGCAGGTTGGTAAAATGAGTACCCAGCTTGTTGGGGGCACGTATAGAAATATTTTCGAAATACATGCTATTTGTAAGTTGTTCGCCGCCTCGATCCATGTGGAGAGGCGAGATACAAATAAATGATTAAAATTAAAATAAAATTCTATAGGAGGTTGAAAGTGAAATAATTGCGCTATAAGATTGTAGTGCGGAAATGGTCTTTCTCTGCTTTCCACCGACAGCACCGTCTCAGCGATCTCACACCCCCGCCCCGCAATGAAAGAACATTTATAAGAGAATATGGGTTGTGTGTGGGCGGGTGATTAATATGTCTCCCTGCCCTCTTTCCCCACAGGTTGTGTTGATCCGATGAGAATTAACTTCTTAAGCTACTCTAAAGCGTTTAATTCTCCATTACTTCCTTATTTACTTACTGTGGGATTCCAACTACTGTCTTTCTTTCCTTTTTAAATAGGCTTCGGGGAGCCCCTGAGTTCCATTAATATTTTTTTATCAGTTTTTCCCAACTAGAAATGGACTTCTTGACAATTCCGGCTTTTTGTTTGGTGCATTTTTGGCAATCTGGGTGTCCCTGGCCCTGCCACAGTTCTCCACGCCTGATCTTAAGTCATTTGTTACAGTGAATTGTGTTACCTGTATTTGTAACTTCCTTTTTATAGGAACTAAGAAGTAACTTGTTAGCTTCAAAGTGAAAGCTAAAGAATTCTTTTAGGACATTAATATACTGATCCTCTGCATATTTACAAGCCAAGAAATCCATATCACATTCCTAATTTCATGGCTTATGTTTTTAGAAGCCAGTTGTTAATTCCATTTTGTTTCTTGGCTACATTGTGAGCTTCAAAATACTAAGCCAAAGTGCCTCCATTCAACTCTTAGAATCACAGTCAGAAGAGACCACAATGGCCATTGAGTCCAACCCCTTATCCAACCCTTTCTTCCTCTCTATCTTGTTCTTTTCATCACCTTTGTCTGTAAAATGCAGATAGAGGGGCTACATGATAAGATTTTCTACTCTGAATATTGCAACATTCATTTGGAAAGAATTTTATACTGGATAGGAGTTTCTTTGACCTCACAAACATTGCTCAGTTGGACCACTTCTTCTTCTAGGCCAGCCTTCCCCAACATGATGCCTCTGACAGGGGTTGCCCTACAACTCCCATTGTCCACTGAGAACAGAGCCATATATTGTATATTGAGAAATCCTGATCTAGCTGTAGTACTGATGCTGATTTTCCACGTACACTGGGTCCTCAATATCCACTAGGGTTTGATTCCAGCCCCCCTCATGGATACCAAAATTTGTGGATGCACAAGTCTCATTTTGTAATAAAATGGTGTCTTTTATATAAAATGGCAAAATCAAAGTTTGGTTTTTTTGGATTTTTTTTTTCTTCTTAAAGTGGGGGAATATTTTCAAGCCATGGCTGGCTGAATCCACTGATACAGAGGGCTGACTATATTTCAGTAGAAATCTTTCCCAGCTCTCCTCCAGTTCCTTAATTCACATCGGGAATTGGCACAAATGTCACTTGAAAACAATAAATGTCTGTATAGATTAATCTTGCTTTTCTCTCTTTTTATGCTGCATTTTGGCAGTCAAGGACAATTGCCTCACCGGGAAAGTCTGTCTGAGCCAAGAGGAGGATTCCTGGGGCTAAAGGGAACTTCTCTTCCAGCCCTGTCGCTGCCCTTAATTCTCACAATAACTTTTTTATTATCATTATTATTTGAGAATCACTCATACATGCACATAAAGGGGACCCGTCTTTTTGGAACTGCTCCAGAGCTGAGCTCCTGTGATCTAGCCTTGCACAATGGCAGGACTGTGCTCTGGTCCAAAGATGGGTGCTCTGGTTCACACATTGGGCTACTGTAGCAGGAAGATCCCCATTCATGTGGATGGAAAGAGTCAGTATGAAACCAGTGGAGACAGGAGAGCTGATACTTGCCTTGGAGTGCCTGGCCTGGAACTGACTTGGAGTGGGCTAGTTATTCTGGGCTGAGGAAAAGAATATTTTCACTCCTAGAAGAATTAAAAATGGCAGGGTAGAGGATTCATCAAGGGCGCTGCCACCCAAAGCAACCACCCCTTCTTCTTCTCCCTCCATAAAACATATTCCAGCTTGGCTCATGCTATTGCAGGGAGTGTTTTCCCCACAAGGCCAGCTTCTAACAGGAGAAATCATAGGCTGAAGCTGATTTTCCTGAGTGAGAGTTAGAAAGAAGAATCAATTGAGGGATGGTGTTTTCAGTGGGAGCCCTCTGTTTTTTAAAACACTTGGTTAATCTTGTCTGCTGCTGTCTTTGGTGGGACAGGGCTTCAGATGACTTACAAGTCATTCTGTATTTGTGTGTTGAGTGATAACCTTGGTTTTCTCATTCAGTTCCCCACTGCAAATGAGATCTTTTGTTTGTTTCCAAGATGCTTGATTATATAATACCCATGTGATTCCACAGAGCAACTCCAGCAAGAATTTAAAAAGATAATAGGGGTTTTGTCCATTGACCAACTATGGGAAGATCATAAACTGGAAAGCAATATCCATTTCTGTCTAATAAGGAGATACCAGAAAGTGAAGTTATACATCAGTGTGTTCTAAGTGACAGTAAAGTAAAAAGACCAAATTAAATTATGAATTATGTATGTATTCAAATCTTGTCAATCCGTCAGGGCCACGGATTGAAATACAATGGATAAAAATATATAATTTTTTTAAAATAACAGAGACTAAAAAAGCTGTTTAAAAATAGTCTTAAAACTACAGAAGGTTAAAACAGCCAGAGTAGCCAACCGTGGCTCTAAGGACTGGAAGGCCACAGGAAGCAACACGATTTCAGCTATCTCCTGGAAACTCAAAAGGGATAAAGCTACTCTGACTTCCCATGGGAGACAACTCCACAGCCAAGGTGCTGCTACAGAGAAAGCCCTGCTGTGTGAGGTGGGATATGGAATGTGATGAGATAAGGGTTATTGTTGTTGTTGTTGTGTGCCTTCGAGTCATTTCCAACTTATGGCAACCCTAAGGTGAACCTATCTTAGGGTTTTCTGGGGCTGAGAGTGTGTGACACTCACAAGGTTGCCCAGTGTACTTCCATGATTGAGTGGGGAATTGAACACTGGTCTCCAGGGTTGTAGTCCAACACTCAAACCATTCTGGCTATCAACATAAGGATTGTTGCATTGTAAACACTTAGACATGATATGGGAGAATCAGCATAGTAATGTCCTAAAATAGTTCTCCAGTCATAACCAGACCTAGAATGTCTTTTGAACATCAGAGCACACACACATAAAACATTTTTCCAATTTCACTATATAGTCCCTCATTTCTAAAAAGTGAAAATGAGGGACCAAATGGTGGCAGCTCTTTATTGTATGTTGATGTTAATCCCTATGCATAGAAAGAACGGTAAGAATAACATGAGCCGATGTGATATAGTGGTTTGAGCATTGGACTAGGACTCTGGAGACCAGGGTCTGAATCCCCGCTCAGCCACAGAAACCTACTGGGTGATGCTGGGCAAGTCACACTCTCTCAGCCTTGGAGAAAGGCAAATTCTGAACAAATTCTGCCAGGAATTCTGCCAGTGATAAATTTGCCTTAGGTGGCCTAAGTCAGAAATGACTTGAGGGAACACAAGAAAAAGAATAACTCAAGGCATTGTCTGCCAGAAAACTACCATAGAGCCTGATGTTACAAATCATGTAAGGAGTTGCTTGTATGAAAAATGAATTGTTGTTCTATGCCTAGACCTTGTGTGCCCACTAATCTTGTTTTGTGTTGCATTGTGTTTTTAATAGTAATGTTTTAATAGAAAAGGGTGGGAAAATAAGCCTGGTCTCATTGTGAACCCTGCACAAATTTATAATGCATGGATTTTGGGTTAGCCCAAAACAGCATATTTTGAAAGGAAAACTAACCTAAGGCACAATTTGCCACCATTTGGATTCTAGGTTGCTTTCTTTTATGTTTCCAGATAAACAAGGTTTTATTTAAGGTCTTCAGAGGAAAGTCTTCCTAGCTGCTGTGTCTTATTCTGGTAGATCAGTGGATCATAAAAGATGGCTCTGTATCCTCAGTTTGCTTTGTCAAGGAGCTCCAGAAGACTCTGTGTGAGAGTATATCAGAGTTCTGCCTTCCACCTAATTAATTAAAAAGAGAGAATGCATGAAAATAGCTAGAGCATGCAAGTACCAAATGCTTTACAGGGTAAGAAAGATGCTTCAGGAACTGTCATTGTGGGTTGTTTGGGGTTTTTTTGCAACTTAGATGTTCTTATTATAGTAAATGCAGTCCCTACCCATACATATACTCAGACAATGAGAACCAGTGAAAACCATACAGTCAGACTACAATCCTATATACATTTACCTCATCCTTTAGAATCCAATGGGCCAGATAAGCCCATGGTGCAGCATAGTACCTGTTTCTTGCAGACAAATTTTGGCCTTGAGTTGTCAAAATAAAAACTGGAGAGTACCTTTCATGTAGAAGAACGACCTTCCATAGATGTTGCTTGTCACACCTGGTGAAATGCCCTTTTCTACGCAACCCTTAAAGGTACAGGAGCTCTTTTCACTCTGGCCACCCTGCTCGGCATGGAGCCCCAAAGGCAGCTTTTCTGGTTGTCAACACCACTAAGCTCCCTGAGGTGCCCGACTTCTTGCCAAAAAAGAGAAAATGAATTGATGTTCTTGGAAGCCTGCAAAAGCAGTAATTCAGTTTTTATGAATATGTTGCTGGGGCCCCTGAAAGTGTCTTACATTCAAAAGAGTAGACTATGGGACAATTCCTGTTCCGTTGTTGGGCATTTTTCAGTCTGTGTGACCCTTGGTGGGTCCCAGGGACAGAAGATTGCTGACTGGACTCACCATAGTGCCATTTGCTGTTGTCAAGTTGTCAACTCAGCTTTGAGAGTCCTCCAAGTCACCTTATCATCAACAGCCCTGTTCAGCCCTACAAATGAGATGGGAGAGAGAGCTGTGAGGGAGTCCTGCTGGCCCAGAGGCAGCCTGAAAAAAACTGGATCCCATGGAGACAGAAGGGACCGCACCAGTTCTGCCCATTGAACTGAGTGTAGGCCCTGCTGAACACAATAAGGCTTTCTGGGAACATTTGTCAAGTTTTACTGAACTTTTGGAAACTCTTGTCTTCAGTATAAACTATCCTGTTACATAATCTGGAGAGAAATGAATGTGCCTTTGACATGAGGCATACCAGCAACTGCAGAGCTACTGCCAAGGCCTTTGCGTGTTGTACCTTGGCCGCAGATCAAGCTATTTCTGGAAGAGTGGCTTTCTTTGAGTGGCTTTTTTTGATTGGCTCCTGATTTAGCCCTGGAAGCAACAGATAAAAACTAACTCCTCCCCAGACTCTGCGAAGACTTTTCTTTTTTAGTGGTTTCCCTTTTCTTGCATTTCTTGTTTCTCCTCAACATGGAAACAAGCTTTCTTGTTGTCCTACTTAGATTATGTTTCCAGTTTTTGGCTCTTCCTATTTACTTGTTGTGGTTCCTGGGCATATGGGAACCCCTTTGCAAGAAAACATTCCCTTATTTCATGACCTACTTCTCTGTCCACTACAACGACAAGATGTCTGCCAAGAAGAAGGAACTTTTCAGTAATCTCAGTGAGTTTGGAAGCCATGCAAGAGGACTTACAATTTTGGAGATCGGCACAGGAAGTGGGTCCAACTTCCAGTTCTACCCAGCAGGGTGCAAAATTATATGCACTGACCCAAACCCCAACTTCAACAAATTTCTTG